>OX155951.1:36775994-37008494 GCA_944548615.1 Micropterix aruncella | reverse complement strand
CATATTTTAAGGAAATTACTTACCTAAATAAATAAAATGTGTAAGTCCTACATAAATAATATTGCCTTTTTTTGTTTTATAGGCGGCAGGATGGTAATTATTAATTAGGCGATGTTACCTCCACAATGGGCGGGTTTATTATCATATGATAATCTCTTACAACCAACCCCGGTACGGTATTTATATGCATGGGTGCGTGTAACATGTGTGTAAATGTGTGTCTTGTTATTGCACTCAATGGACAGAATTGAAATGCATTCTAAATAAAAATAAAAATAAAAAAAAATAAAAAAAATAAATTAATTCGGTTAATTATCCCACCGGAAAATGGTGACCCAGCCGGGAATCCAACCCGAAACCATACAAGGTAGGATTACTCGACTTTAATACTATGCCACTGGGCCGTCGGGATTTCCGAAATATTGAACTATAATCTATATAAATAAAAATGAAATGCTGTTCGTTGGTAACCGCATATTAAACCGAACGGCTGAACCAATTTGGCCTTTTTGTAAATGTTCGTATTAGCCCAAATAAGGTCCTAGCGGAAAGGAAATTAAAAAAAAAAACCTGGAAATTAGAAAATTCGGGAAAAACTGAAAGTGCTCTTTTTCTACTCACGATTCGAACGATGGATATCCGTAATTCTGTTCAGGAACGACATATTAGGGTGATTCTTTTTTTGTTTTGATCGCTATGCTCTCGGCATGGAAATATTTCTATCAAATTTATTCAATTGAAAAAAAATCTGGAAGGTCTTGAAAAAAATCCGAAAAAAGTACTGGAGTTTATAGGGGGTGGTTGGCGGGGGGGGGGGATCGATCAGAAACAGAACGATCAGAACGAAACGACCAGAAACAAATTGATTGAAATTTGGACAGGACAACGTCTGTCGGGTCAGCTAGTAGTAACATAAATTTGTACATTTCTAGTTAATTTTGTATATCATAAAGCATTGGAAAATATTCGAGATGACGATGTCAAATACAAGTCGATTTGCAATGGAAAAGTAGAAATTTTCTTTTGCCGTAGAGGGTAGCGGTGTGGAAAGATAATTGGCGTACGCGATGTATGTATGTGTCCGGTAATTGCACTCGTTTTACACGATGATAGCATACATATTTAGTTTTGTGTGGTAGCTTCTTTTAATTGTTTCTTTTTACTCGAACGGAATGTTGGGGTTGAGTATCCTCGTAGCTCGTATTTAGTTATATTATTCTCTAGCCAGTTCCTCAGGTGCCGGTGCCGGCTCCCGAAAAAAGCACATAAGCAGTATAAAAGTACACGGTGCTCACTGCTATTTATCGGCAGGAGCCTAGACGCATTTTTTACAATAATTCGATTAGGAAGATTACGCATTTTGAATTATATACATTTTCATTTTATATGCGGATTTTGATTATTCCTTGATTTCTTATTATTCCTTTATTTTTTTATACTGTAAGTGCTACCTATTTAATCCAGTCTGTTTCGATTATTTCATGTTGTATCTTTTTTTAAATGGTATTTCAGGCCATTCAGTGAACATTGTTAATATCGAAAGATTGTTAGTATTTTGTTTTTATAATGATTTAATTTTATTGTAATTAATGTTATTTGCTAGACATTTGAGGTAGAATAATGAATAATGCTATTAAATAATTGATTATTACAAAATTTAGAAAATAAGTAATATTTGCAATCTGTTGCGATAACAGGGAATTATGAGTCATAATCTGCTACATTATTAATTAATTAATTTATTTATTTATTTACTAGATTAATACGATTAAAATCTACCTTGCTGGAGTAATGCCCGTACTAAGGTAGACTTTTATGTATTCTTTTTTCCCTTTTTTTAGTTAGTAAGTGTAACATAATGTAGCATTGATTTACGTGGTAGCTCTATATTACACAAATTTTACATATACTTATAATTTAGTAACATAATATACATAATAATATTAAATAATCATATATACACATACACATATATACATCTACACATATACTCGTACATACACATATATACATATATACATTTATACATATAATCTATACATATACAAAAAAGTAGTAATTTTATGTAGTTAGGTATTCTTATACAGTACTATAATTAACTAATTTCCCCGGCAGTACCCTATGTCACTCGGGAGGATAAACCGATTCTAATAATACGTCACACTTCTAAATCAGTTTAAGCGTTTAGAAGTTATGGTGGAATAAAGAAACGGAAAACATACGTAGATGAATCATGAACACATAAAACTCCTTTATTGGGTAGTCGTGTAAAAGCAGAGACTTTGCCAATAAAAACTGTTGCGCACTTTGCTAAGGTAAAGGTCATTTTTATTTTTGGTATTGTGTTGATGGAAATCACTAGTCGCCGGGACCTCCGATATATGTTTACGAGCAAAAGATTATTCGAATTCAAATTCAAATTTTCTTATTAAATTGATAAAGGTACATTTCAAAGCCATCCTAATTACGTTACGCCTGTACTAAGGTATGCTTAATCTATTATGTATGTATGTATTGGAGCTTACTTATGGTGTATCAATTACTTATCATTGCATGCAATGAATAATTGTATGCAATGACTAAACTATATTATATTTAAGTAGATAGATATGTATACATATAATAGTAGGTAACAATATGAAAATTAAATAAATACATAAACATACAATTACATACACATACATACATATGTTCTTATAGTTTCTTTAAACAAGTTCTCCAAAGGATACCGGAAGGGAATTTATGGATTACTCTAGCGACTTTTGGGCCTTTGTAAGAGGATCAAGTGCTTGAAGGGAAGCTCCACCCCAAGCTATGATTCCATATGCTAATAGGTTATGGGCCAATGCGAAGTATATCCTTCTTACCAAATCTTTGGACAAGGCATTTCTTATTAATTTGAATGTATGTATATAATATTTTGGTGGATGTACCACGAGTACATCGCCATGATTTCCGAGTCGATAAAAAAAATACTACGTCGTGACCTGACCTAAAGACCGAAAGACCACGAGGACACTTAAAAGTACAGCTGCAAAATGCCGCGTCAGAAGGAAATGCCCTCCAAATAATCTTGCAGCCACTCTAAGGTCAGAACGTCCTTCAAACAGAGGATTAAAAGGAAAGTACCGAAAGACCTGACCGTTGATTATTTATGGGCATGCTCGTCGTCTCAGGACGTTATTACGCTCTTAACATATTGATAACCTGGAACCATTGATTATTATGGTATTATGTTTCTCAACTCCATAATACATTTTCGCATTTTCTCTCTTTGGCAAATGTCAACTATCAGAAATTTTCCTTTATTTTACAATCTTGGAATACCTACTCTTGGAATATGGATCCAGTATTAACCAACTCTCTTAATTAAGTCATATATTAGATTCTTGACTAAGCTATCGACTACTTTATTTATTTATTTATTTATTTAACAGGGAAAACATACAGCGCTACAAAAAAATATTACAATTACATTATATACAATATTTCTGGCCGATGACATGCTTTCAACAATAGTTTTAGTTAGTTAAGTCTCCAATACGCACAGTGCATTCTGTGGGGGTTGGGAGGGGAAAAGAAAAGGAAAAGGAAGGAATGGGTGTTAATAGATTTTAAGTAATAATGTGCAGTACAAAAAATAAGAAAAATTTAAGAAAAATTTGAAAAATTAAGAAAAATTAAAAAAAATATACTCCATCATATAAACCTATCATATACAGTTAAAGAACAAAGAACGAAAAAACAAATAGTCCCTAAGACATAAGTATCTCATGAGAAATGTCTATGTCGCATTTTCGATTAATTTTAAGTATATGTTTTGTCGATATTCGATATTCGTTTAAGTCGATATTCTGGAAATGATTATCGTAAGTTGACATTAAGCGGTACATGATGGAATTCTGGGCATACCTAGTACGGACGCGCGGGACTTCGAAGGTACGGGGAAAGCGAGCCACGCGTGGTGGAACGTGAAAAGATAGATTCAGTGTGAAATACGGGTTGTCCACGTTATTATGAATAACTTTGTGTAATAATACCATGTCTGCCGTGGTACGGCGGTTCTCCAATGATTCTTTTTAAATGGTTCTCTCCAAAAGACTTTTGATATACCCTGGGCTTTGGTAAAGGAAACTGTTGCGTACCTAGCTAAACTGGTGCCAGTTGAAGGTGTAGGACAATTTTATTTCTGGTGTCATATGCTGTACAACTAAAGTAAACTAACTAAGTAAATATTTAAAAGAATAAAAAACACGACTGCCTTTACAGAAAGTGAACTTTTGTAATTATAATCATTTTTATCACGGTTTATTTTTTTTAAAATATTGGTGGTTTCTGTATTTATCCATATATATAGATATATGTATATATCCGTAATGTACTCAATCAGACACGATACATGTATGTTAATTTATTTACATTTGGACATTTAGACAACTACTTACTTGATATTTGGACAGTTAAGGTACCCTATGATACTCGGGATGACATACCGATTCTAACAATACCACAAACTTCTAAATCGGTTCAAGCGTTTAGAAGTAATGGTGAAGTAAAGAAACGGAAAACATACATAGGTGAATTCTAAACACATAACACTCATCTTTTGTTATGCAGTCGTGTAAAAAGTATGCCCGATTTGACTGAAATCGTAGGACGTAGACCATGCCTCGCCTGCCCATGATCGATTCGAACTCTTCTGATATTCTTCACTAACAGATATTTTAAGCATCGTTGTTGTCTGTGAGCTAATCTTCAGTAATGTTGTCACTGTGTTTTGATTAAATGTCTATTTAATTATTTTTATTAGACAATTTAAATTAGTTTTATTGCAATAAACAGAAATGATACCACTTACAAAATTGCGGCAACAAAGTTAAAAAAAACCATTTCTTCTATTATTGGGTGTTATGTCAGGCTTTAGTATTAATTTTATCAGCCGAAATGTTTGAAATAATCTTTTCTATATAGAGTTGCGCTTTTAGCATTATAATTAGAAAGCATTTCCTTTAGCAATTATATATCTTAAGAGGAATTGATTTCGGCGAAGTGATTATGCAATCAAAATTTGATAAACTGGCAGCGATCTTATTAACGACAGCCAATCATAATTGGAGCATGATTATATGGAGGATTCTTATTCTTTTAACGTGCGTGCTGCAAGGCTTTGGAATGGTATCCCCGTAAACATGAGGGACTCTGTAAAATCCATTAAATTTTGTCTTAAACAATACTACTTCTCTGAGATGTATGTAAACAGTTGGGCCGTGTCGACTATAACGAGCGAACACGTTATACCAGGCTGGTATAACGATATTTTATCGTTCTTTCAGCCGTGGGATGAGCGTAGAAGGCTTAGAGACATATTGAGATGTCAACCACAACGGGCGAACCCGTCACCGCAGGACGTTTTAACGATTAAGGTAAAAGGTAAAAGGTATTTATTTCCAATACAACCATACAATTGTGTAGGAATGACAGTAATTAATCTTAAATTAGTTACTCAATTTAGACAAGAGATGATATACAATATATAGTTTTAAACTTACCAATTTACAAAAACATAGACTATATGATAACAGTTTACAACAAAACAATTAACGGTAAATAATATGTATTAGATTAAATGGGTAGATACGATGCTATGTATTTTCAAAATATTTTAAGAAGTCGTTATGGGCATACATGTTGATTTTAAGCAGATAGATTGTTCGTTCTATCGACCGTGCAGTGAGCGTAGAAGACTTTGGACATAACAAATCCGACGTCTAGCTACGCCACAACCCGTTAGAGACCAACGCCTTAATGCGAGTAGCCAGGTATGTTACCTGGCGGGCGGCACTCGCGCCCTAACTACCAATTGTGACCAGATTTCTCCGGTCTCTCGATTGGTTCCGAGTTCGAGGTCGCTTGCGCGGTCCTCTCCCTTACGAAGCGGTGAAACGGAGTATACCGAATCTGTCGCGGACCAAGGCGTCCTTTGCCCGACTCTGAACCGGGATCGGATGGCCAATGGTCATTTCAAGAGCAGTCGCCGTAAGGTAGACAACTACCCCCGCTCTATAGGAAACAATACAGTTCCCAGACTCCCCCGATTGTTAGTCGGAGAGCACAATCGATTGGCTTGCGCCGCTCGGTGCGCAGACCGTCCAGGAGCGCCAGAGGATTGATATCCCAGGGGAGACTGGTTGACCCAGTGTCCTACCCGGGCTCGCACCCCATGCGTGGAGGCCATCGGATGGGTGTTGACCCGTGAGTGTGACCGACCCTGAAACAGAATGGGTCTTCGTGGCCAACTCAGCAAGGGCCCATTAGCTCCCAGGGCAAGGCTTAGAGACAGTGTACAATCCACTATCCAGCTCCGCCTACTAGCCCGCTAGAGACCAACACTTACCGCCCGGCCCCGGGTAGTTAACCCAGCGGGCAGACCAAGCGCCCTCGCTACCAGTTATGGCCATATTATCCGGCCTCCCAATTGGTTACAGGTTTTAAGTCGCTTGCGTGATCCTCTCCCTAGTTTAGATGTGATCGCTGTATACCGAATCTATCGCGTACCACGGCACCCTTTGCCCGGCTTTCACCCGGTATCGGGTAGCCGAATGGTCACCAGGGAGAGGACCGCGCAAGCGACATCAAACCTGTAACCAGTCGGGAGACCGGAGTAATCTGGTTGTAACTGGAAGCAAGGGCGCAAGTGTCGGCCCGCTGGGTAATTAACCTGGTTATTAGACGGTGGACTGTTTCGTCCTAAGTCTTCTGCGCTCACGACACGGGAGACAGAACGACTGAGGGAACGGGTTCGCCCGTTGTAGTCGAGAACTGGGCAACGGCGGTTGCAACATCGCCGAAACTTCGGGTGATACAAACTTCGCGCGGTACATTCGTTTTTACCATGCTTTTATTAGGTCGACCTGTATGTAACTTACTATGTAATGGAATCTAAGGTAACTAATTTAACCATCTTCCAAGGATCATAGTGTCATGAAAATTGTCAGCTGTATGTAGTTCTGATGACAATACAATAATATGGTACTGTCGAACTGATCTGATGATGGAGTCGGAAGATATGAACTGGAACTTCATGATGGAACATCGTATCATAGCTGTGTTTGGACTTGTTAGAAAAGTCTTGAAACGAACTTTGACCACAATTAGGTTTCAAGGTCTGATGATGAAGCCGGAAGATAGGCATTGGCATTCCATGATGGAATATCGTATCATAGACGTGTGTATGTGAATATCGTATCATAGCCCAAAAGCGTGTTTTTAGTGCTTTTTTTTTTAAATATTTATTTATTATCTTACTCGCATTTATAATTCCGAATAAGCCGGAGGCTTGGCTGGACTATGTTTTTATGTTGGTTTTTCTTTGATTTTTTTTTTAAAAAACTGCCTCCGTTATGTGTATTCGGTGTATGGCTTGTTGGTGGACGGAATCTGCCGTCCGCAACGTAACGCCCGCACCGCACCTAATTTATCTATGATCGATTCCAGTTTAATACATAACGCGATAACTTATAACTTGTTCTCAAACTGATAGTCGGCCATTGTCACGTTATTCGTATCATTACTGTCCCCAGCTTACCACAGCATATACGCAGGTATTTACTTGTACCGTTATCTCCTGAATTTAAATATTAAAATTCCACCGGCGCGCTTCTGGTCGTATGAAACGGACGTTAGAGCGATGGACAGTGGATAATTTCACGAAGTCAGTCGGCGTAGCGGCCAGTAATGTCTTGCGTGCTGTCGCAATTTTCCTTCGACTGGACGCCGAATAGAACAGTGCACATCCGCTGTACGCTACGGTAGCACACATCCACAGGTGTTGACGGTATCTTAGCGTGCAAGGTGCGAATGCGACCTATCGACCGGATTAGAAAAATAAAAACCATAAAAAGACTGGTTTAGATTAATGCGAAGAAAGTAGCCGGGTCATCTCTCTACGGCGCGATAGCATTTTACGTAGTTTCACTTTTAGTGCTCTAGTAGTCGCGATCGATGCTCGCATCGGCGAACAGTCTCTACGCTCTCTACATGTTCAGTGTTGTGCCCGTTAAAGTGAGTGCCAGGATTTAAGTTATAAATAATGCGCTAGAAAACATCTAAAAATGGAGTCGATGAGAGGAGCGCAAAAATTGGAGGACTTCGAAAACAACATCCACGCTATCGATGGCGATAATGTCTTCACTCCGAACAATAAGGATTATTCCTTATACAGCCTGGGAACGCTACAATATTGCAGCATTTACAGGTAGTTTTACTTTACATGCATATCAAATGAACTGTAACATAAATCAGTAGCCCTCAAAAAAAAGAAAGCCTATTATGTTGAATCACATTTTATTTTCATTTTAATGTATGAATTTAATGCGGGGCTCGGTTTCATATATTAACAATATTTTAACCAAACTGTATCAAAACAAGGCAAGTAAAGTTACAAAAATCGCAGGATTGAACGCTATAGGACTTATTGGAACTATAATAGCGTCGATACGTAAATTGTACAGGTCGAGAGATGCTATTCAAGATACTTCTCAGTATTTTTAATTTTCATTTCATTATTAAGTTATATATACAGCAGTTTATTACAATTGCCAATGAGGAGTCTACAACATGTATCATACAGAAATAACATGTCATTTTAGAGATAATTTTACATATTGCTTCGAACGTCGAATGAGTAGTGAGAAGACTAGAAGAAGAGGAGGGACACAGGGAACGCGTCCCCGTCCGATTTTTTTTTTTTGAGTAAAAATAATGTCGAGGAAAATTGAGAATCAGGGAGAATCCGCGCCTTTGTACCTAGTGTCAAAGGCACGTATCCATGGGGGGGGGGGGGGTAATTGGGATTTAACACCCCTAAATCAGGCATATTTTCGTTTCATTGTATGGGCAAATTCAGGTTTTGTGGGTACGGCGCGTGTTATTTTAATAAATAACACGTGCCTGGCAGTAAAGGGGAAATGGAGATTGCTGGTGATATTTTTCGGTAATACATTTGAGTACATGCAAGTATTTACTTATTAGAATATATTTATAACATATTTCATTTCCTAAAATATACAGTAATTTTTATTTTATTTTCGTCTTGGAGACGTTCATTTTAAGAAAAAGGTCCAGGACATTCTTATCAAGAACCCAATTTATTCTATTAGGGACTTTGACAATATTGAATTTCCTAATCTTTCATGATTACTTTTATTATAATACATTATATGTACTTTTTTTTCTTGACTATCCAATCATTTTGATACTCGGAGATGGATTATATTAATAAAATTTGTATAGGCTATTTCTATTGAGACATTTCTATTTGTAATCTTATAAATGTGGTATTTCTGACTATTTTATAACTGACTATTCGTTATTATATTTTGACTATTTGTATTTTTCATCTTTACCTACTTAGGTATTTTAGCACCTCAAATAGTTGTTTAAAGGACCATATATTTTTATTGTAAATTTATTTAATAATAAATTTATTTAATAATTGATTATACAACATAAGGTATAACACATTATCTTGTATAAAGAATTTGACTATGCCAAGAGTAGGGATACCTACCAACTGGTTTATTTTATAAAATAAAATAAAATTAAAAATTCAAAAATTTTTATTTTGGGTAAGAGAAATATTGTTAAGCTATGTTACCTGAAACGCTTTTATAGCTAATATAAAAATGAATTGAAAAATGTTTATGCCATAAAAAATCGATTGTATGATACTTAGGTATCCGGTATACCAACCAGCACATAGTAGGTATCTTATAGGTGTTGCACCTCGGTATATGGAAGGAGATAGAAGATCGCGTGTTCCTACGAAGAACATTCATCGATATGCTTGCGGTCAAATTGTAGTTTGTTCATTCCTGCGAGCGAGCCCGCCATCTCAGTATAATTTAACGGTTACGGCCATCTTGTCACCCTGGAATGCGCCGCAAAGACGTTGTGACGAAGACGATCTACTGATCCAACTCCGCTACCGGCCCGACAGTCATGGGAAGGAGTTACAGTTCCCCCCGCCCTGCCAACCAGCTGCTTTAACAGAAAGTTGGACAAATTAATAAACGGGGGCGCTATATTTTGATAAAAATGGCCTGAAATTCAAAAAACGTAATGATATTCTTAAACTTTCTACTGAACAGGATGCTGGGCTATATATTATCTAGAATGACAGTGATACTTAATCATACGCGTATACAGGACCTCCACAGGTAATCACGGTAATTTGAATAAGTAGTATATAACGTCTGAGCGTTATTGGTAAAAGTAATATAAAAGTGATTGTTTGTGGCGATTGTATAGCCTACGTGCTAGTAGATAAGCCTCTAAAATATACATTTCTAATGCTATTTCAATGTTTTTTTTTTACCGACAAGGCATGTGACTTTTAGTGGAACCCGCCTTTTTGCTTATTGGCACCATCTTCTAGATAAGAATTTATAGCATCACGCAGTCAAACACTCAGGCGGTTACCCATCCAAGTATTGACCGCGCCCAACGCTGCTTAACTTCGGTTACAACGAGAAGAACCGGTGTCAACGTGGCTACGGACGCTATATGTACTATGTTTTAGAAACAACGAGTATCTCTGCCAATTCAGTTGCTTGGGCCGATAATATTTGTTGTGTTTGTGAATATACGTATGAAGCATTAAAAAAAATTTTTTTTAAATCAGATCATAGTGGAATAATTATAACGTTTTTTAGGAGATGACTTCAAAAGTAAAAATTAAGCAAAATTGAGCAAAAATTTTCGCCAAATAGTAACTACACAAAAAAAATGAGTTTGTTGTTGACTGGGCACTATAAAAATAATAGTAGTCAGGTTGTGGCCAGGTAGTCCGCGAGCTCCTTGCTACGGCCAACCGAATGCTGCCTACAATTTTGGCATGGCGCTATCAAAGGTTCGTTATATTTTAATCCCTTAATGCATACGCTTGCAATGTCAGCAACAAAACCATCAGCAGAACGGCGGGTACGCGGAGGCGTATAACACGGGATCTTACTATTTGTTTCTTCCATGTACATAACCTAATTACGCTAGAAAAAAATATGTCCCAGCAGTAGGTGTACATTTAGGGAATCTCTTAAATGTGGGTTGGCGCAGTGAAAGATTGCATACGCTTTAAACTCTAAAAATGTCAACGGGCAGTGTTAATAATCTGGACGCAGCATAAAAAACAAAATATTTTTAACTCTTTTAGGCATCAACGCGCGTCATTGTGTTAGATAGAGAAGCACATGAAACTAGTTTGCTATTAAATGGGTAATTGTAAAACTAGGTAGGTTGTAAGAAATAGATAGGTTCCATGTTAAGCCCCAATCCTCCTTGTATAACTTTATCGCAAATCATAAGTAAAATTTAAGAAATCGCTCACACTTCTTATAATCATTTATCAAAACGTTATAATCAGAACGTTAAATATAATCAGAACGTTATAATCAGAACGTTATAATCAGAACGTTATATATACGATCTTATAATCAGAACGTTAATATCCTGTCACTGGGCTATATCTACTAGTATGTATCCTATGCGATACATGGTGTCAGCCACTGTCAGCTACTTCTTCGAGACTTCATGCTTTGCCGTGCTCCCGTGACTGTAGAACACTTTCAACATTGCCCAACGAATCGTTTGTCAGAAACCGGAATGTATGCAAGTGAAATTGCTATCTATAATCGTTAAAACCAGCAATTAGCCGTCATTAAATTATGCAAAAAAGGCGCCAAACTCACTTAAGTTACACTAATTAAGAAAATATGGTAAACTATCAAATGGAAAATCTGTGAATAGAGAAATACCTACGCGTTTACAGCTAACCTTCTTTCATAAATTATTGCGGGCGAAGGCGAAACCATATTAAAAGCGGTCATTCCATTTGATTTAATCACGTATTTAAAACAAACAAGAAATGGTAATCGTCTTTGGGATCGCCTGTGCGTAGGTTGGACACTGTTAACGAAATCAGGTTTATTATGTGTTTAATTTTGTCAGTGACAATTGCAGAAAAAATACTCGTTTTGGGATTGTCTCAAATCTGGATTTTTAACTTATTCCGTATAGCCAACGGGTCCCTACAATTTATACAACGCTAGCTGAAAACGACAGTGAATCATCTGTCAAAAAGTCGATTTTAAGTTAATTATACATACATATCGAATATCACGAGTAATATCTTAAATTCCAGTGGGTTTCCTGAAAAAAAATACCCGTCTCGTCACAATAGCAGTGTTGAATGTAAAGTTGCAATACTGGGTTAATAGAATCGACTTTATCATTTCAATGCCAACTTCTAAAAAATAAATACAACACTTAGATATTTATGCAATTTCAGACACAACTGCGGAAGGTGAAAGGCAACACTAAGTTATTTATGCAATTTAAAACACAACTCACTTTTGTATTAAATGAATTTAACATTCCAATTCAAAAATAGCAACGCATTTACACAAAAAAACACACCCTTACATCTCTAACAATATAAATTACTTATACCTATGTAAACATGAGTGGTTTCAGCTTTTTATTTTCAAAATATAAATTTATTATATAATTATTTTTAAATGCTTTTATTATTTAATTATTATTTTGATTTTTAATCATTATTTTGTGTTTTTTTTATTAACTAATAAATTTTCTTAACATATTTTTCATCAAACAATTATTATTTTTTAAAATATAATATAAAATAAGCGGTTTCCTTGCAACGGGTACCGCCTAGTTAGGAGTGACGCAAAATCATTGTTTAAAAATATTTCCTAAATATAAAAAAAAAAAATAAACTTAAAAAAAAAGATTAGACGATCATTTCCCCATTTTTTAGATTTTATTAAAATTAACCATACAAATTAAAGTTTACCTTTTTCAAAATAATCAAAGCTAGAAAATAAGTGTTTTGTCTTGAAAAACCACACGTTGAATTTAAAATAAATATATATAATAAAGTTAGAACTTGAGCAAAACTAAAAATGCGTTTATCTCAAAACCCCTTTTTTAAAGATAACCCATTGTCGTATTTAGCTAGCGATATCTGGGAACGAGTGCGATTAGAGAAACATACATTGTTGATTGGTTGTACTGTCACCGGCGATTTTAGTACCGAGTGATCGATTTTTTGCATAATTCACTTTAAAAAAATCAGTATCCTGTTTTGTAATCAGTCAATACACCTCAATCAAAATCCAGCTTCATTCATAGCAATCACCCCGTAATTTTCTTATTTTTAGCGGGCTTTTTTCCTAGTTTTTATACATCTTCTATCGAACCTTAATTTGACACAAATATATATTTTTTCATATTCTTACGGCCTAAAAAACAGAATTCCAAATCAGGACATAATTTAAATAAAATAATTCAAATGAAATAAACTCTATCTTGCATAGAAAACAAATGAACGTGTATTCAAGTTCACGGTCGTATGTACAATCAATGGTCGTATTAAAACTTAAGATGTGTCGAAAGTCGCCTCTGCAAGCCCCCAAGCTACAAGAAATTGCCCCTGCAGATTAACTGGTGAGCCTTAAGAAATAGTCAAGCTACTTGCTACAAAAAATAAAAGCATATTCTAGTCACGCTTAATTGATTAACATACTACTTTCACTTTGAGTTTTACTATTTCGATAGCAAATTACGCGAATTTCCTTAAAATACAGATTATTTCGATCTAATGACACTTGACTATTTTTGTTAATGGCGTTCACCCGGAACCAGTATATATATATATATAAAAAAAGTAATTTGCAAGTAATTTGAATAGATAATATTGTTGGTAGATATATGTTTAAAAAAAACTCTGAAATATATTCGTCATATTTGAATTTATTACATACATGATGTTCATTAATGAACTAAGGCGCGACATAACCATGTAAACGTTTTTATATGTTTTTTTTGAAGCCGAAGTAATTGGAAGTTTCATTAGGTATCCCACGCAGTCTGTATATATATAATAAACCAAACCGCACCCAGAATTAATTAGTTTAATAATATGTGACCCTGGCCACTCCTTTTATTAAAATATTGAAGAGAAAATACTTACTTTAATAGATCTTTTCAATTTTAAATACGTTAATGTTATTGGAGAGGTGGGCCCAGCGCTCATACATTTCTGCCGCCCTTTGACGAATTCAATAATATTGATGATTATTTTTCTGTACCGTATTATTTGAATTTCATAAACTGATTTTGATTATGATTATTATTATAATTTACGTTTATTTTACGTTGAAATAAGCGAAGCGCCGATTTTATTACTCTCTTGTGTATTATATTTCATGCCAACTTTATTAGTCGGTGTCGTAAGGTTTTACGATGCGTAGTGTGTTTAGGAAACGGCGTTAGGCAGGATGTTGGCAACTGCGTCAAAGATCAATAATTGCTATAGATTAAGAACTTTATATTGTTATAATACCGACTAAATCTAGTCATAAAATTGTGAAACAGCAATCAAGTAACGCGTTTTTCAGAAGATGGCTAAAGGAAATGCCCCCCCTCTCCCCCCTTCTATGCCCCTTAAATTGTGGTAAATAGTGTCAAGATCACGAGATTAGTGTGCTCCTGAATGAAAGAAAAATGGTGTGGTCGTTTTCAGACGCTTTTCACGTTACATTGCACTTGCGCGTTTCACACTTTCACTTTGCCGTTTTACTTGTTTGAACACTAGGAATGTAGATACTCACTGCCCTTGTGCTAACGGGCCCAGTGCAGTTGAGTCATTATTACCCGCTTCGTTTTTGGGTGGGCCCAACTCACGGGTAAACACTCATCCTGTAGCCTTCACGCAGAAGTTCGTAAAACTCGGTACCCTGTGTGTCAGTTTCCACTGGGATTTGTTCTTCGGGCGCACCTGCTCGGTTTGCGCACCGTGCGGAGTCAGCAAATTGACTGTGCATTCCGACTTATAAAGGGGGATTCTGGAAACGACTTTGTTTGCGGGGGTGGCTGTTGACCGAATGGTTGTTGACCTAATGATCCCGCGTGAACAGACGGGCAAAGGATGCCTCGGTCCGCGATGATTCGAACTGAATCGCCGCTTACATTAGGTAGTGGACCGCGCAAGCGATCTCTACCGAATGTACTCCGGCTATTACTGGTAGCGAGGGCGCGTGGAAGCCCGCTGGGTTAACTACCCGGTTTGGTGTTGGATTCTCGTGGGCCAGTTGGTGGAGCTAGTTGGTGGAGCTTTGTCCCCAAGTCTCTACGCTCAGCCCAGATTGAAAGAACTATCATTTATTGTTATAACTTCCTGGGTTGACGGGTTTCGCCTATTGTAGCGGACAACACTCCACTGCGCCTTACCATACCAGGTCTAGAGCCGAAGATTAATCAGCCTGAAGTCCATTATCCCCCTGCCACTTCCTAATATGGGTCTCAAGGTTGAGACCCATATTAACCACAGCTGGAGATTTTTGTAAAGGGCTCCCTAGACGATCAAGCATGCTTGACAAGCATCGCGTCGCGGACTGGTAAAGGATCGTAAACCGCAGGAAAAATGCAAATATATTTTTAAAGTATTTACCAAAAATGCCTAATTTTGTAGTTTATACCAGGGATTAACATTAATTAGACGCAATTGAGTGATGGATGACTTGACTCCCTGGTATAAACTACAAAATTAGGCATTTTTGGTAAATATTTTTAAAAAATATTTGCGTTTTTCCTGCGGTTTACGATCCCTTCCCAGCCCTCGACGCGATGCTTGTCAAGCATGCTTGATCGTCTAGGGAGCCGTTAACGCATATGCCACTGTGTTGGCGATATTGATACACATCATAAAACCGTAATAACAAAATGGTAATTTAAGAAGAAATTCAATATTTTTCTAATTGTAGAGCGCCATATTCTGCAGTGGTATAAGCCAATGCCAGGGCGAAAATTTTTAGGATACTAGCTGTACAGCCTCAGCTTGTTCCTGGCAATTTACAAATGATATTATTGCTCATATTTATTTTACTAAATGCTGCTTCTAAGTGAGCTTTCAAAGTTAAGCTGCGGTATAGCGTTACACCTATGTATCCAGGATATGCATAATCGGTGATAGATTTATTGCACATGGCCAGATTTCATTTTTTGTTCACTTTATTATTGTTGAAGTTGAAAACGAACGACGCAGTTTTGATCGGATTCGGTTTGATTGCCAATATTAAAAATAATGTTCCAAGATATAAATGTCTCTGTTAAGGATCTCGTTCAGTATCTGAAAAACTTTGACTGCAAAAGCAATGGCCTTATAATCCGCGTATATTAATTTTCAGCCAGGTGTTTTCGATAGATCTGGATTCAATATATCTACATATACATAGTAGAGGAAACGTGACAGATCATTGCGGGAGGCTATTAAAAATATTTTTAGCGCCTTTTTTTTACCATAGAGCCCTATGTAGAACTCTTTGGATGCTTTCTATTTTTCTAGTTTTCATATATTTTCGTTATTGAATCGCTGATTCTCTATGTTTTTCATTATTTCTGTTTATTTTTATTTTTTTAGTTTTTATGTCTTTGTTATTTTTTAATTTCTATGTTTTTTTTAATATTAGTTTTTTATCCACTTTTTTTATAATTTGAAATGTAATTTCATTTGTAGAAATACAATTTTTTGTTATATGTAATTTCTATACCCAGATCGGGTTTTTGAAAATAAATTTTTCTTATTTCTTATTTCTTATTTCTATGCCAGGCTTTCGATTTTGATATATTTTAATTATTGTTCAATCTGTTTTCCAAAGCTGTGAAAGCGGCTTTACTCATACCTCATTACATTAAAACCTTTTCACACGGCTATCTCTCCTTCTTTCTTGCATACACACACACACACGCACAATTTGATGACATAATAATTTATATTCTTCCTATCTTGCACTTTCCAGGTACCTAAAGTTATTTCTTTCATTTTAGTTTTTTAAATCTATGTTTGATAATGTAAATCTTGTATTTTTTAGTATTTCTAGTTATATTATATCATTTTAAAAGTCAATTTGTATATGTGGAAGCCGGTCATAGAGCTAAATCCCGCCACAGACTGCTGTGCACGGCTACGTTTCACACTGTGTTCAATACGATCTGCTATACATATTTACACATAGCGAGCCACGCGCCCGATAGGCACGGCTGCGTGGCACATGCTTGGCTTGCCGAGGCAGAGGTTGACAGAGGCACATGCTTGGCTTGCCGTGGATGCGCCGCCCGAGCGAAGTTGTGTACACGTTTAGTGGCCACGGCAACAACGTTCCCTCTACGCTCACCCGCTTCCGCCCTTCTATCTCCCAAGCCGTTTTCAAACCGTCGCAAGCGCTTCACGATGTGTACTTAAACACGTGTGTTCTCTAAGGCAATCGACAAGAGATTGACATTTGTGTGGCGTAGTTCAGCTAGCAGTGTGTGGCCGCATCGCTACATCGAACCACGTAACTTCCGTGTCAAAAGTGGGCGTATATCGTTGTGCGCCGTTGTCTGTGGCGGGCTTTGCACGCGTGAAGCTCATCGATCGCCACGTAAATAATGAATTAACAGTATTTTTTTCCTTTGCCAACAGCCAAAGGACACTCCAGGAAACGAAAGGATGGGACGTGTTCAGGGATCTGCCCGTCAAGCAGGACAGCGGGTCGATGGCGAGTCAAAAATGCCTCGACATGACCGTCAAAATGTGCAAAGTCATGGCCTATATCCTCACGTTTATCGTCGTATTGATCTCAGGAGTCGTCGCCAAAGGAACCATCCTCTTCATGACGTCGCAACTCAGGAGAGGGAAAGCCGTAACATACTGCAATATTCAATTGAGTAAGTTGTAGATTTATGCCATGCGAGTATTTAGTCACTGGCGGCGCTTCAAGAAACATCACTTTGTAGGGTCAGCATTGCTGAAATATTTCAAATTATATACTAAATTATCTGCTGATAGGCAGATATAGGTCTAAAGTACATGTTAATTAAGTCTTCTTTTGTTTAACTCATAATACTATGTGAGATAGTTAAATAATGCTTTTATACTGAGATCATATTCTCGCGCGTTTAAATATTTGTCCGCAAATGTAAAAATCTAAAGCGTTTTAAATGAATCGAAACTCAGAGTGTACAATTTTTCATTAATATTCAGCAACATTTCATAATTTTAATGTTTAATGTTTAAAAAAAAAATGAAATCTTTTTTTAACCTCTATTAGAGGATCCATCATCCTTACATAGACATTAATTACCACACAGATAGGTTATTTAAAAAAATATTTGTTTTTTTAATCGATATTCCTCCGATTTGCTGTATTACTCATATAATATAGAAGACTAAATCAAATAAACCTTTCACGCTATGAAACTTTTGACCTTTTCCTAAGTATTCGTATAACATTAACATTTAAAAATATGTATTTAATTTTGTCTTTGGTTTGATTATGTGTTATTTTGGCGTTAGTATTGGTGTTTTTTTTAACTTTTTCGCATGTATCCCTAAGTAAATGCAGCGAAATGTAAATTAAACGGACATAAACTTTGTGATTTCTTTCGAACTCATACTCAATGTGACCTGAGCCACTGTTTTGCAAATAGCTTCAGCAGTCAAACTCAAATAAAATTTTAAAATGTAGCTAAAATTCATTAGACACGTCATAATTAAATTATCCTAACAATGTACATATTTTTGTCAATCATCCGCCAGATGTTTTCTTAAGTACATACTTTTGAAAAACTTAGAGTTTTTCATTTTATTGTATTGTTGTAAAAATGACAGTTGTATTCAACAACTGACATTTATACACGACTGCCCTACAAAAAGGAATGTAATGTTCAGGGTTCCTCTATGTATATTTTCCGTTTCTTTATTCCACTATAACTTCTAAACGCTTGAACCGATTTAGAGGTGTGTTAGAATCGTAATGTTAGAATCGTTATGTCATGCTGTGTCATAGGGTACCTTAACTGTTCAAATATCAAGTAAGTAGTTGTCTAAATGTCCAAATGTCAATAAATTAACATTAATATATCGTGTTTAGTGTTAAATGAAAAGTCTAATTGAGTACAATCCGGAAATATACATTTATGTATATGGATAAATATATAAACTACAAATATTTCATAAAAAAACCGTAATAAAAATAATTATATATAACTAATAGTTCACTTTCTGTAATGGCAGTCGTGTTTTTTATTCTTCTTAATATATTTACTTGTTTATACATTTTCTCTGTTGACATGAGTAGGTAATCTAAGGTCTGGCCATATATTCTACGTCACATGGTAGGCACTTTCCTAATTAATGATAGTTTTTTTGCTTTAGCCCTGTCTCTGTAACACCAGTTAATAACTGAAACACCACTCTCTAATCAAGTAAAGTACGATTTATCATTATATTATGTAGATCAGCCTACATCATTATAAAGTAGATCAGCCTACATTATAGACTATGGAACCAGCTACCATCAAACATCAGACACGTTCCAACGGTTTCTACGTTTCAAACGTCCCTGAAAAAGCATTTCGTGTCCTTAAATTCCTAGTTATCCTACGTCTCATCCCATCCTCTCCTATCCTTCGTTCTTTATGAATATTCTCCAAATCCTAATTACATTTTTAAAAAATGGCATCTTTGTTATGTGATATATTTTTAAAAGTATTAAGATTCTTTTGTTTATTTTACTTTACTGGCACCTACATTCGTACACTCCCACGAAGGTTAACTGTAAGAGATTGTAATTTAGGCAATAAGTCCGCCTGTTGTATGTTTTTCTTAAAATGTGCAATAAAAAATTCTATCTATCTATCGATCTACATTTATCTTTTAATATTTATTATTATTATTATTTTATTTATTTTTTATTTTGAAGACCACATTTTAGGGCGATTTAGTGCTATTAACTTTTTACTAAAACTTGTACATTTCTAAGCAATCAAGCAAACTTAATTGTAATATTAGAGTCCTGTCCACCGTAGAAAGGCTAGTCCCAGTTGGGTGACAGAAAGAAATAAGCAAAAGGTTAAGGTTTTGCCATCCGTTTCCTGTTATTTTTTAAGCAAATCAATGTTTTATAGTAATTAATTCTTAAATAAATAAATAAACAAATAAATACAACATTTTAAAGGCGCTGATGCAGTTTTAAGTAGCTGTAGGAAACTCCAAAAAAATTTTCTTTATCGGTATGTTTTTCTTTTCAGGACGAGATCGTCAGTTTATCGCGAGGCTACCGGATGAAGAGCGAGTCGCCTGGATGTGGTGTCTATTCTTTGTATTTCTGGTGCCTGAAATCGGCACTTTTATCCGATCTGCCCGGATGTGCTTTTTCAAAACTTCCAAAAAACCAACTGGACCACAATTTACTTTGGTAACTATCAATTTTCTGAAAACAAACCAGTCGTGCATTTTTACTTTCGAAAGTATTGTTAATGCGCTAAATATTTTTTTCGAGATGAAGACGGAAATATCCACGTTGAGCCCCCCTGAGACGATAAGGACCATTTCCAGATTGAAGTCTCTCTGTGTGTCTGTGTTTGTGCCCGTGTGAATTCCTCAACGATGGCGCCCTAACGCGTAATCTGATTGAGCTGGAATTCGGCATCATTTTGTCATGGCAAGAGTTCAAAAGGTTGTGGTTAAATCGGTTCACCAGGGAGCGCACTAAGCATATTTCAATCTCTATATTTTCGACCTAGAGACTTGAAATTTGGTACGCAAATGCCTTGTTGGGCCGAAATTACAATTTTAGTTGGAATATCTCATATACAAGCTACACTAATACTATTTCAAATATTAACGCTATCTGTTAGTGCTTAGCCCAACCCCGTTCTTTAGCCGAAAAACAAACCGCGTCACCCGAGGCGTTTGCAACGGAGCCGGGTTCGTCCGTCAGCCGAGAAAGGACACTCGATTTTATTTATGAAATTAATATACAGCCTAAATCAGCCCTTGCCTACTTGCCGGAGAAATCTTGGGGTGAATGAACCGATAAAAAAAAATAATAACAATTATTTTTATTCAGGTATTCCTCGCAGAAACACTACATACCATTGGCATAGGATTGTTAGTATTTGCCGTACTTCCTGAGCTCGATGTGATCAAAGGAGCTATGCTCACCAACTGCATGTGTGTGGTGCCGGCCTTTTTCGGGTTGCTTTCGAGGAATTCGAAGGAATCCAAAAGATTTATCAAAGTAAGTATTTGCCCGTTTTTGAAATCTTGACATCTAAAATTGATATTGAAATATTGACATCTATAATTGATATTGAAATATTGACATATAAAATTTATAATGAAATATTGACATATAAAATTTATATTGACATCTTGACATCTAAACTTAATGTTGAAATACTGAGTTATAAAATTTATATTAAAATGTTGACATCTAAAATTGGTATTGAAATATTATCAATAAGATAAAAACGAATTTACCGCGTAAAGTTTGTAACATCTGATGTTTCGGCGATGTTGCAACCGCCGTTGTCTATGGTAGACTATCTATTCCGGACAATGGTAAATGTCAAACAACCGCGATGGTCTTCGATTTCATAATATTGACATTTTCACATAAAATTTATATTGGATACTTGACATCTAAAATTGATATGGAAATATTGACATAAAATTTATATTGAAATATTGACATCTAAAATTGATATTGAAACCTTGACATCTAAAATTGAAAATACTTTTAGATTTTGGTGGATTTAGCTGCGATCGTCGCGCAATTGACAGGATTCGTCGTCTGGCCCTTACTTGAGGGAAAACCTGTGCTGTGGCTGATTCCGGTATCATCGCTCTTCATATCTTTTGGATGGTGGGAAAACTACGTCGATAAGTCGAGTCCAATCGGTGAGGAACAATTTTACGATAAGTTGATAATTTATTGATGACGATGAGTGGGATATGAGGATAATCGGATATGCGGCCATTAAAGGCCCATTAAAGGACCACCTTTTTTTTTGCGAGATATTTTAAAAGATTTTTATTTCTATTCTATATATCCTACTACTATTGTAAACGCGATAGTTTGTAAGAATATATGTATGGATGTTTGTTACTCTTTCACGCAAAAACTACGAAATGGATTTTGATGAAACTTTACAATAATATAGCTTACACATCAGAATAACACATAGGCTATAATTTATAAAGATATAGTGTGAATTATCTAGAATATAACGATAAGTGTCAAGTAAGTAGGGAAAAAATCTGCCATCTGCGAGCTATTCTGGCGTGCGCCGCAAAAACCGTTGGAGTTACACTTATATAATGTACCTACTACTTTTTTTTAGCTGCGCCCCGCGGTTTCACCCTCGTGGTGATGGAAAATTGTGATAATGATGATAGAAAGTATTTTATATTATCGTCAATTTTTCGCAGAATAGCAGAATAATATAAAAACATTGAAAAATTGACGAAAATATAAAATACTTTCAATCATCATTATCACAATTTTCCATCACCACGCGGGTGAAACCGCGGGGCGCAGCTAGTAAATATATATATTTTGTAGATTGGCAGGGATTTAATATTCCTATTTTGGATATTTTTTAATTGTCATTTTAATTCCCCGTTTAATGTTTAGAAAATTTAATGGCTGATTTTGTACAGTTTCGATTTTTTTTGTCGTATCATGGATTAGCACGTTGTAGATTTGGTAATTATTATTCTATTTTGAGTGTTTTTAATTCTTATTTTAATTTATATTTTAATATTTCCATAGTTTTGCTTGATTTTTTCAGTTTCTTGACATTCGATTTTTATTGTAGTTTTTTCCAATTTTATTTTAATGGCTTATAAATAAAACGGTTTATAAATATTCACTTATTTTTTTTCTCTATATTATGTATGTTTTTAAAAATTATGCTACATTATGAATAATATTAGATTGAGATTTTAGAGTTTTAAAGTGAAAGAGTGAGTTTGAGATTTTAGAGTTTTTTTGGTGCAGTATTATAAATAGTACATAGGAAGATTTAGAATCAGAAAAGAAACAACAGCAGGAAATAAAACAATGAAAAAATATTTAAATTTTCTAATAGGTGTTTTGTTTTTCCTTAGGTTTTGTAAAGACTTTAGCTAAAATCAAGGATGAATTAAGCGCCTCGCGCTATTATCTGTATAGACTGATGTCCATTTGGAAGGTAGCTGTATTTCTCGGTTGCATACTCTTCATCAATTGGTTGAATGGAGACGACGTTGGGAACTTCTTTTCGCTCTTTTCCTCTGGATTTGGACCGCACAGCATTTTCATCGATGAGGTAAATATTTGAACTTAAACTAGAGTGTTAATTGTTCTCGGCCTCTTGTCCACGGTTCGTTTTCTTAACCGTACGGCGCGTCAGCCGCGCCGTGGAAAAAACGTGAGCTCTTTGTTCACGACAAGGTTTTTTTACCGTGCGACCCGTTAGCCGTGCTCCATTTTGTAGACAATATTATGACATTTGGGGAGTTAATGGGCCCTTGCTGAGTTGGCCACGAAGACCCATTCTGTTCAGGGTTGGTCACACGGGTCAACACCTATCCGACGGCCTCCACGCATGAAGTACAAGCCTGGGTAGGACTCTGGCCTTATGGTTAGTTTCCCAACCTTCTGGGAATCAACCTTCTGGCGCTCCTGGGCGGTCTGCGCACCGTGAGGCATAAGCCAATCGATTGCGCACCCTGACTAACAGTCGGAGGAGTCTGGAAGCAGTACTGTTTCCTATAGAGCGGGGCTGGTTGCGGACCTTACGGCGACTGCTCTTGAAACGACCATCGGCTACCCGATCCTGGGTGAACAGCCGGGCAAAGGATGCCGTGGTCCGCGATAGATTCGGTATACACCGTTTCACCGCTTTGTAAGGGAGAGGATCGCGCAAGCGACCTCGAACTCGTAACCAATCGAGAGACTGGATTAATCTGGTCACTATTGGAAGTAAGGGCGTGAGTGTAAGCCCGCCGGGTAACACTCCTGTCTATCTCGCGGTTAAGGCGTTGGCCTCTTACGGATTTGTGGCGGAGCTAGACGGTGGACTGTTTTGTTCAAGTCTTCTGCGCTCACTCCAGGGAGATAGAAAGACTAATCGTTAAAACTTCCTGAGGTGACGGGCTCACCCGCTGTGGTCGACAACCCTAGTTGTAGACAATATAAATATCACTTTATTCCTAATCTTTTCTTTGATATTTACATGTTAATTCAATGGCGATTGAAAAAGAGTTTTTGGTTGCTCATCCCATGTCCTTTTCTGACTGTACCTATTCAATGATGGAATCGATCATTTTAAAAACAATATAAGTATCGAAACGTTAATTTTACAGGATAGAAAAAAAACTGATTTTCTTAAAATATTACAACTTTTGTTTTACTTTTTTAAAAGTTAAATGCATTGTTACATTTCGGAAACATTTAGGTCATGAATACTGTTGAAAATGTAATACTTTCCTTGAAAAAAAATAAAAGAAAATGTTGTTTTCGAAAGAAATACCTAAACAGGTCCTTAATTTATGTGGTTTTCGAAATGAATGCATACAATCGACTATAAGGAACGTACGTTTTCATATGTAACAAATAAACCAGTCGATTGTCTTGCTCCATTTTTATTAACCTTTATATTTCGATTACAGCATAGATGACAGGTTACATACAAGTTAGGTTAGTTTTAGAGAAAATAATATTTTGTACAGTTTTTGGGAAAATAATAGAATAGAATTACTCGTTGCTGTAATCTTTACAATAAACAACTAGAAAATGTTGATATAATCAATACATTAATAACTGTATACAAGCAATCAATATCTAAAATCCTGTTAAGCGATTTGGGTTAAGACTAAGTATTATTTGTATTACATATCCTTAGGATATAGGAAATATTATATACGATATATCAATATTATTTGACCATTTATTAATGCACTTTATTATTGACACTATCATATACTTCTTTTTTACTACACATTAATATAGAATGTATTATAATATAAAATATAGTATGCATACACACTTTAATACCTACAAACCCATTCGGGCACACACACTTACAGATACAGGCATACTCACACTCCCTCTCACACACACACTCACACACATACACATGCTCCTTCTCACCGCCTGCTTTACTCTCCCAGCAAACATACACATACGCACACAACTCTCAATCGATTGTAATATGTTTTGTATTAAAAAATGGGCAAAAAGTGACTAAAAATGACTAGAATTGAAATAAATATAAATTTGTGATTCACAGGAAATCCGTAACTGGTTTTATAATTTAGAATGTGTAAATTTTTGTAGCTCTGTATACTAAATCATACTGTGTTTTTTCTAATAAATAAATAAAATAAATAAATAAATATTTTAAACAAATAAATAAATAAATATTTTAAATAAATAAATAAATTTGAGACTGCGTTTCTAGAACTCATAATCAATAGGATTTGTGGTGTTATCGAAATTACTCGGAAATTGAGGTAGCATTTGTACTATCAATGACCCGATTTTATGCTGTTTTAGATTGGAAACGAATGCGGGATGGGATGGTTTTGAGTACCCGAATTAAAAAAAAGTGATTTTGTGGAAATATGACTTTATGAGGTTTTCGAAGTAACTGATTCAATTAATATACAAGTGGTTTTGTAATTTTAGTCCTGCAGAGTCCATGATCGCTTACGTTCTGATATCGGGGCCGTGGCACTCAAAGAAGAAGTAGTGATACTAAACGATATATTTTTCACGTTAATAGATTCAACCGGAGATCGACGGAACAACCCTCCCGGATCTATCAAACATTACGACCATCGGGGACGCGATAGAGATACCATCATCCTTCAGGACTCCGATGTATGTGCTATTCATTCAGATCTTTGCTGCGTACCTCTGCTACATCTTCGGCAAATTCGCCTGCAAGATCCTCATCCAGGGTTTCAGCTACGCCTTCCCCGTCAACCTGACCATTCCGGTGTGCATCAACCTGCTGATCGCTGCTTGCGGAATCCGAAACGGAGATCCTTGCTTCTTCCACAATACGATCCCGGATTATCTTTTCTTCGAAAGCCCTCAAGGTAAACCCTCAAACAACAGATGCATTTTTGTCGAAACATTATTACTGCAGGCCATGTGCAATGACAGGATGCGTATAGCTCTTATTGTCTATGGCTGACTGACCTGATCTTGCAGTTTAGACCGAGCCTCATGATTTCATTTAATGTTGGATGGAATAGTTCAAGAGCCAGCGACAATAAATTACAAGAGTTCTGGAAAAACTGATACTTTTAGATCAGTGAGTATTTTGGCCATAGAATGCCAGAGTACAGTCAGCAGACCAGATTCCGGGGCACCTTGCGCTGGCGTACTAGGAAAGGTGTAATTACAATAAGTACCCGCAAAGTGTTTTGGAAAAGCTTAAAATTCATCATATTAAATGTAATAAATAACTCGAAACATATGGTCAGACTGCTTCATAATCGAACATGAGCCGTCAGCATCTCCTACTTCAGCTTTTTAAAAACATTTTGGGGTTACTATTTAAAATTACAACTTTTCTAGTATGCCAGCGCTAGTTGTCCCGGAATCTGGCCTGCTGACTGTACCCCGGCATTCTATGGCCAAAATACTGTCTGATCTGAAAGTATCAGCTTTTCCAAAACTTTTGGACTCTTTGTTGCTGGATCAGCTGGGAGCTAATGGGCCCATGATGAGGTGGCCACAATGACCCATGTGTTCAGGGTCGGTCACACTCACGGGTCAACACCCATCCGATGGCCTCCACGCATGGGGTGCGAGCCTGGGTAGGACACTGGGTCAACCAGTCTCCCCTGGGAATCAAACCTCTGGCGCTCCTGGACGGTCTGCGCACCGAGCGGCGCAAGCCAATCGACTGTGCTCTCCGACTAACAATCGGGGGAGTCTGGGAACTGTATTGTTTCCTATAGAGCGGGGGTAGTTGTCTACCTTACGGCGACTGCTCTTGAAATGACCATTGGCCATCCGATCCCGGTTCAGAGTCGGGCAAAGGACGCCTTGGTCCGCGATAGATTTGGTGCACTCCGTTTCACCGCTTCGTAAGGGAGAGGACCGCGCAAGCGACCTCGAACTCGGAACCAATTGAGAGACCGGAGAAATCTGGTCACAATTGGAAGTTAGGGCGCGAGTATCTCGAGCCCGCCGGGTTTATTCCTGGCTCACTCGCAGTAAGGCGTTGGACTCTCACGGGTTGTGACGTAGCTGGACGTAGGATTGTACTGTCCAAAGTCTTCTACGTTCACTGCAGGGCGACAGAACGACTAATCGTTAAAACGTCCTGTGGTGACGGGCTCGCCCATTGTAGTCGACACCGCAAGATGCTGGATCACCGTTCACCACAACGGTGGTGAACGGTTCCATGCAGCTTGGGCCACAAGATCCATTTTGTTCTCGGATCGGCTCAACTCACGATTCAGCTCCTATTCAGAAGCCTCCTCGAGTGGAAGGCTACCCCGGGTAAGACTCTCGTGTCTCAGGCCTCAGAGCTGGTGGACGGGTTTATCTCGGCGGGATTGCATCCCGGCGCCACTTGACGGTTTGCGCACCGGTCGGCGAAGCCAATCGATTGTGCATTCTGACTAATTGCTGAAGGGGTCTGGAGACTATGGAAATACACTGTTTCCTAAGCAGCGGGGTGGATGTTTCACCTGATGGCATACCACTCTTGAAATGACCTTGGGCCACTCGATCCTGTGTGGCAAAGAACGCCCAGGTCCGCGATAAATTCAAACTGAATTACCGCTGTAATATAACAGGTAGAGGTTGCGTAAGCGACTTCGGAACAGTAACCAGTCGGGAGGATGGAGGTATCCTGAAGGTTAATTCCAGATGGAGATATCCTGCCAAAACTGGTAGTGAAACTGGTGGTGATGCTGCCCGCTGGTTACCTTTCCTGGTGCCTCGTCGTAAGGCGTTGGTCTCTAACGGATTGCTGGTGAGCTAAACAATAGATTGTCTTGTCCCCAAGTCTTCTACGCTCACCCCACGGCTGAAAGAACGTTCTATATCGTTATACCAGCCTGGGTTGATGGGTTCGCCCGTTGTAGTCGACACCGCTATCCTGCTGGATCACCAACTAAAAGGAAAACAATAGGTAATAATAATAATAAAACACTTGAAACAAATCAGCGACCTTATTGCTACGATGCAATATCTTACAGCTAACCTTAACCTAATGGGTGAACATATTTGCAGTTAAAATAAAATAAAACTATTATTTAAAATCAGTTATAAAGGCAGCTCGTATCAAATCTCTCTAACATTAAAATCCAGCAGAAAATGAAACGTCATAATGGCGCGAGGAAGGGGAAGGAGAGAAATTTATGGGTGCGTATTAAAGTGTTTTTTAAGTCTGCGCTCAAAGCAATAGAAAATCACTGCTGTCCTTACATGTGGGTAAAGCATTCAAGAGACTGGCTCCACGTACGGAGGAGAAGTGCTAGTAGAAACCAGAACTGTAGCCAATAATCGAGAGCAGTCGAGGTTGTCTTCAGATCTCAGAGGGCGCTCGTGAGCTGAACATCGAACCTGCTTATAAGATAGTTTGGAGCGGCCCTCTCCAAGATTCTGTAGAGCAAACCGATGATTCTTGTACAAGGTGGCGCAAAATTAATCATCCAATTTTGTTTTTGAATAACTTTTTTATTAAACAAAAAAAAATATTTCGAGTGATGGGAATATTTATCTGGACCTTTTCCTTTGTTTTCTGTTAAGTGGAAAATATGACATCCGTCAAGTGGCTGCCACCAGGGTTGATACACATTTGTGCCCGTCATATCGCAAAGAGTGATTAATTTTGGCTAGGATGATTAATTTTGCGCCACCTTGTATCACTCCTATCTCGAGTCATCAGCCAGTGAAGTCTCCTTATGAAACCCACATTTAAAACCCAAGAAATGGTTGGCAAATTTATGGACTAAATGACTAAATTTATATATATTTATTTCACAACAGTCAGATAAAGAATAGATATTGGAAAATAATAGAATAGGGTATTTAAAGCGTGCTTAAAATATGTTATTGAGTGCATTGTTTTTGAAGCGTTTAAATTAAAATTAGAATTTAAAAGATTGAAATAGACATTAACCATGGAACGCCCATAAGCACAGACGCGACATCCAAGACGCGCCCATGAACAGTTGAACGCCGCGTTTAAATCCTTATATTCTGAAGTCGTTTCATGATTAGTCTAATTGTCCGTCGAATGTCCATTTTATTTGATATACAATATCATAAATTTCAAAATATAAAATCCACTTAAACACAGCCTTTTGAAGGCTGTATCTGATAAGATGCGGTGGCGCATGAATAGTTAAAGATAGGGTGGAAAAGGACAATTGTGTGATTTAATCGGCAATTTAATATTTCTGAAACAATGACCCTTTATACAGTTGTACCGAACGTATTTGTAACATAGATAACAAACACCTGACATGGCCGACTCTGAAACCCATAGCATACTATAATAGACCACGCGACCAGCCTGAGAAATTGATAGAGAAACAGAAAGAGATAGCTGCATATGCACCCCCTCTATCCTTGCTTAGTCGCGCATGATCAGAACATATTTAAATATATACTGAGTGCAATGCTTCGACCTTAGTATATCTATGGTTTAAGCTTAAGTTTTTGTTTTCGCAGTGATTCAATTTAAAATGTTATGTAAAATAATTCGGAATGAAAGAATTCCGAATTATTATACTCAATTAAAGAATTATAAAAGTGCATGCGCGATTAGACAAGGATAAAAGATGCCCATATTCAGCTATCTCTTTCTATTTCGATATCGTGTTCACTCACAGTCCACCTTCGTACACAACGGTCTATTCTAATATGTACCTAATTGGCACTAACGTTTTCTAAGGTGGACACTGGACAGGGTTCTAATAGTACAGTAAATTATTTAAACATTGCTCATAGTAAAATGGTAATAAAAACTAAATTGCCTTAAAATGTGGTCATAAAAAAACGCAATAACAATATTAAAATCATTATTTCAATTTAATAAAATTCCGTTAAATAGAATAGATTTAAAAGTAAAAGAAAGAGAAATAGAAAGGTATGAGAAAGAAAAAAGAGAACGAGAAAGAAAAAATGTTAAAAAATTGACTATTGTCTTTCAATTTCAGTTTACTATCTGGGTGACTTCATAACGCGACAAATGGCCTGGATCTGGCTGCTATGGCTACTTTCGCAAACTTGGATAACGATACACATATGGACTCCAAAAGCGGAACGTTTAGCGTCGACGGAAAAACTCTTTGTTCGTCCAATGTACGATTCGATACTCATTGACCAATCGCTCGCGCTGAATAGAAAGAGGAACGATCAAGCCGATGTAAAAACTGAGGTAATTTGAGATCTATAATGTCATCGATTAGATTGCTCAACGTCATACTACAATTTGGCAACCAGGATTTTATTACGAAACACAACATGTAGATGGCACTCATAGGTAAAAAATTGTAACGTAGATTCAATATGTAATAATTACATATAGATTAATATGTAATAATTTCATATAGATTAATAAATGGCATTCTATCTCTCCATAGTATTTCTGTAATGTAATCAGCCTATATAAAATAATGTGATAGATGGCACTAATAATTGAATGTTATTATTTGTTAAATTATCGGGTTTTTAAAATCAAACAGTCTTTATGCAATATTATTATTAATGTTATTAAAGATGGTCAAATAAATTGCTATTAATTTTACCAACATTGCTATCAGTGCCACCTGCATTTTGGCATTTTGGCAGGGTTGCTAAATCTTCCTATGGTGTTGAGCAATCTAATTCCATAAATAATTAATGGAAAAAGTTAAACATCCTAATTTGATTTATTATACATTATTTTTTTGTAACGTTTAGGTTCTCGCTGAAATGGAAAAGGAAAAAGGAGATGAATATTATGAAACTATATCCGTCCATACGGATGGATCTAGCGGTACTCCCAGAACGATAAAGTCATCCGATCAAATCACCAGGTATGTATTAACGTTTAAAATCTTTTGGTTATCATCACACATTTTTGACCCTCTTCTCAGAGTTGCAAAATGCTTCTTTTTTACTACATTTTATGTAATGAATGAAGTTTATCGATACAGCTGGGCCGCAAGTATCATAAACTTTTAAACTTCACAATCCTTGTAAAATGGTTTGTAAAACAGAATTCACTGCAAAAGAAATATCAAGGTGCTATATTTACCCCAAACACCTTAGATTCAGAAAGAAAAGATTCTCATAGAAGGAATCAGAATGGAATCTATTACAAACTCTACTACTACACGTTCTATGTATTGTTTTGGACAGGATTTTATATTTTAATATTTTTATTTATTTATAACGAAGAATAATATTTACAACAGAAGGGATATCATAACAATTATTATACTACATATTATTCGGATCAAAAAGTGTATTAGACATATTCTTTTTAGAATTTCAATTCAAAGTTATTTTCCATGTATTAAAAACAATTTAAAAATATATGATTGTAATGGTCCCTTGTCGCGGGCCCACTAAAAAGTGTGGGGCTCATAGGCCGGTGCCTATTTGGCGTAATGGATAATCCAGCACTGAATAAATAGGAGCATTCCTGATTCCAACGAGATCCAATATTACAATCGGAAAACTAACACTACCTACCGTAATATTTATCCGGTCATCCGGTGTAAACGTGGCCACGACGTATTGATAAATTGCACGTGGTGTGTAGAATCTCGCCCGCTCTTTTGATTCCTCCCTCTCTGCACTTGCAGCCCTACATCCCTGCGAGCATGTCTAGTGGAGATAAAGTCAGCATAGTTCCTGGGAAATGAGGGACTGGATTATTACAACATTAATCTCATTTTAGGCTCGACTTCAGAAGGTAACACACGGGAAATAGGGTGATAGGAAATTGGAAATTGCTGGGATGATAATTAGCTAGTAATTTCATAGAATAGAATAACTTTATTGTGATATAAAAACATTACTTAATGAATATTACACTGGTTTCATAAAAAAAACATTATTATAAATCATACAGGAGAAACAAATTAAACCCATAGCCATTGGCTCATCGCATACATAGCTGAGCAAAACCACCCGTGTCTAGGGATGTTGATATTTTACTTAAGATATTGCTTATCCAGCTGGTATTACGATACCTAACATACAAATGTAATACCTGACTTATATTGCTTTCGGTTATATGAAAACAAAAAGTTGTAAACATCCACACTTGTATAATACTTACACACACACTGTATTATTCAGTCATATACTCACACATTAGTTAGAAATTATGATTATTACCTCGTACATACGCTTGATACTTTTACTTTCAATATATTTTTTGTAGATTTTTTATTTTTATTATAATTTTCAATTTTCATTACACGATTTTTAGAGATTATTTTGTTCTATCTTTTTGTAGAATCTATGCCTGCGCAACTATGTGGCACGAAACTAAAGACGAAATGATGGAGTTCTTGAAGTCAATTTTCCGATTGGATGAAGATCAATGCGCTCGGAGGGTGGCTCAGAAGTACTTGAGGGTCGTGGATCCTGACTACTACGAATTTGAAAGTAATAGAAATAAGTATTCATTTTGATAATAATTATGTAGCGGCAATTTTTAACTGCAGGTATTGATTATATAGCTAATTAGATTGCTCAATGTCGTACTACGCTTTGGCTGCTAGGTTTTTACTGCGAAATGCAGCATGTTGATGGTCATCGATATATAAGGGCCTTGATAGGCCTTTCGGGCGTGAAAATGACCACTTCAATACCAATAGGGATTGCCGCCAGTAGTAGTTCCGCCGGTACTTTCCGGTATGAGCGATTCCGCCAAGAATATTGGCATGCTTTTCTCTCGTATACTGTTCAATGTATTGCTCTCTCCCTGTCACATATTTTTACGTGCAGCGGTTATAACTCTACTCATTTGTACCTGAGGGTATATCTAGACCTTATATATAGATGATTGATGGCACCCATGATTCGAAACATTGATAAATCTTCTCCTATGTTTATTATGGCGGCGTTCGTGGTATGTCGATATGGCGGTGCACTATAAATGACGCTTTAAACGCGCCTATGCTGTATCCTATATTGAAATAAAACAATAATATAACAAATTTTTAAATCATGGTTCTTATTATTTTAATATTATTTACATAATGATATCTGGTTTCTATACGTAATATTAACGCACTTCAATTTTCAGATAGGCTAATAGATGGTATTCAATCTCTTCTTATTATTTATGTGATGTAATCAGCCTATAAAAAAATGTGATGGATGGCATTTATTTAATGTTATTTTCCTTATCATTGGTTAAATTATTGGGTTTTTATAATCAATGTTATTATAGACGGCCAAATAAATTGTTATTAGTTTCGCCCGACAATGCTATCAGCGCCACCTGCATGTTGCCGTCGCAGAAGAGTTGCCCAAACGTACTATGGCATTGAGTAATCTAATACCCTAAATAATCTAATACCCTAAAAATTAGTAAAAAAATTGAATTATGACTTTCTCACCAAAACATTAATTACTGTCAAACCACTGTCCCCATAATTAAAATAAAACATATTAACATAATAAAACATAATAAAATAAAATAAATAAAATTAAAACTTTAAAAAAATTAAAACGTCACGCTGAAACGTGTTGTGGCCGATATCGGCCAATTGGGGCTCTAGGGGTTAAACTGGCCATTGCCTTTTTCCAACAATTCTTTGGTGACATGAGTTGGTGCATTATCAACAATAGGTACGTTTCCATCTTTACTTTTTATACGTTTAATTTCGGATAATCAGCGATTCGGGTTGTCGGAGTTCGGATAATTGGAGTTCTACTATATGTATATTTTAAGTACTCATTACAACGATATAAGTGTATAGATACAACTGAATAGTTATCAATATAATAGTTTTGGGATTCTATATCTCTATGTTAACCGATATCCGGGATAAACGGCCTAACCGATTGACTTGAAATTTTAAACGTAGACTCCTGCGGGATCAAGTAAGGAGTGTGGAAAAGTGATTTTTTTACCCCGAGAGGATTCCTCCGGAGAGAATCGATCTTGCATCAATCAAATCAATCTTTCAGTTAAAAAAAAGTGCAAAAGCAAAACGAATACCAAAACTATTATATTGATATGTGCCCTGTAGGCAAGGCCTATACCTTACATTGTATTCATATATTATGTAATTAATGTTTCAGCTCACATATTCTTGGATGACGCGTTTGAAATAGCGGATCACAGCGACGATGACTCTCAAGTGAACCGATTCGTGAAGCTCTTGGTGGAGACGATAGACGAGGCCGCGTCGGAGGTACATCAGACCAACATCAGGATTCGACCGGCGAGGAAGTACCCAACCCCTTACGGAGGCCGACTGCTCTGGACTTTGCCCGGGAAGACGAAGATGTACTGCCACTTGAAAGATAAAGCGAAAATCCGGCACAGGAAGCGGTGGTCTCAGGTAGGTCATACTTAAAACCTTGTATGATATATCTTGGCTTACAATGGTTATAGAATTGTCTATACTGAGGGTACCTACAATATTACTAAAAACGTTCTTATTTTTATTTGGCATTCAACGGCAAACACCAAACGACGGTGATTTCTGCCAATGTAAAGTTAATATGGGCTACATTCTTCTTCTTATTTGTGGCAATTCCACACAGCTTGGTTGCTGGCGATTGTGCCAATATGGCAAATTCTTCTTCGTTTCCTGTGTTGTCTTGACAACGGGGTGGGAACTATGGTTAGTAGCCAACCTACGGACAAAGACAAAGGACAACACTGTTTAAAGTACTTAACATAGGAACCACAATATGGACATTAAAGGGATAAACGTAAGAAGGGATGCCTGTTAGGGAATAATTTAGTTAATAATTTAGACAATGAGACATAAGTAATGGAGGAAAAGATATAGTGGGAATAGATCTTGGAAAGTAGCTTTTAGGTTAGGGAGAGTTGGTCTTACTATGCGGTCTGAGGTGCTGGAAAAGTTAGAGAAGAGAGAGTGGGATTAAGGATTAGGAATGGGTTACATTAATTAATAGCATTGATTTTATAGTGTATACGAAACGCAACATGTAGATGACATTCATAGTTCCAAACAATAATCAATTTCCTCTTATGTTCAATTTGGTGGCGTTTGTAATATGTTTTTGTCGTAGTTATTCCATAGCAATTTACAAAATGCCATTTTGAGTATAGGTGAAAACAGTTCAGTGATAAAGTGTCTCTTTATCCCACTCCTCAGCCTATTTGGATTTCAGGACCTCTCTCTCTAACTGTATGCTAGCCATGGTATTTTCGTATGCCTTTCGAATAATCATTATATGTTTGCATTGAATTCCCTGCTGTTTTAACGCTGACCAGCTGCACCAGTAGCAAAACTAAGCCATTGTGGCGCACCTACATTCTATAAATGTATTTGTTCATATTTTGTATCAATTAGTTATTTTAAATATGTAAATATGCGAAACTTGTTGGTATTTTTTTTATCTCACCAGTTTCGTTTTTATGGTTATACTCAAAATAAAGTAATTAAATTGGTATTTTTTACACCACTGCCCAACAAAAAAGGAGTGTAATGTGTTCAGGGTTCATCTATGTATGTTTTCCGTTTCTTTATTTCACTATTACTTCTAAACACTCGAATCGATTTAGAAGTATGTCATATTGTTAAAATTGTTATGCCACCTCGAGTGTCATAGGGTACCTCAACTGCCCAAATATGAAGTAAGTAAGTAGTTGTCTCAATGTCCAAATCTCTAAATGTCAAAAAAATTTACATAAACATATCGTGTTTAGTATCCAATAAATAAATAAATACAAACGGAGCTGCCATGGAATTCACCGACCGGAGTCGGGCCCATCATAATACTAAGTATCATTAAGTTCATTCCGAAAATATATGTGTGTCTATATGGATAAAAATATAAATAAATAAAATACAAACGGAGCTGCCGTGGAATTCACCGGCCGAAGTCGGACCCATCATATAGTATTATTAGACTTCTGGGGTGAGCAATGGATTCCGGACTAACGACCGGCTGTGGCAGGTTTAGGACAGCTGTCTTGCCACATGTGAGCGTTCACCTTACCACCCATTCAGTCCCCCTTTAAAGCCATAGAATTTGAGATGCGGAATTATTTCATAAAAAACCGTATTAAAAATAATTATAATTTTTTGTAATGGCAAATGTGTTTTTTATTCCTTTTAATCTATTTTTAACCATATTAACTTGTTTAAATTTCTGAGCAATATTCAAAGGTGGAAAAATATAATGCAGTAATTAAATTAACAGTAAAGCGTCGTATTAACCCTTCAGGCCTCGGCCCCTCAGCCGATTGACAAGTTGCTGTCCCAAAGAAATTTAGTAAAAATTAGTAAAAAAATTGGATTACGACACTGTCTCACCAAAACATTAATTACTGCCAAACCACTGTACCCATAATTAAAATGAAACATATTAACATAATGAAACATAATAAAATAAAACAAATTAAATTAAAATAAAATTAAAACGGGGCAGTCACGCTGAATCGTTTTGTGGCCGATATTGGCCAATCGGGGCCTGAGGGGTTAATATAGGAACAAATGTTTCGAACATTCTCCCGCAATAATGTTTTTATGTGATTTCGCGTGGCCCGCTGCAGTTCTTGGGAACTTGTTCCGCAACATGATCGAGGCAATGCCCCCAAATAAACACGTCGATTTATAATGTAGCTACAATATAAATATGTAATGTAGCTAGTTATACAGTAATTATATCCTGTATGCCATAATGAATGTAAGTAAGTAGGGGAAGGGGGCCTCTTGTTAAATTCTACACTGGGGCGATTTTTTTTTTTGGAATCTTTAGATACAAGTGCTTTAAAAATCATTATCAGTGTATTTTAAACTTAAAATGACTATTGATATTCTTACATCCTTATTTATTTTTATATAATACTAGTGGTATTACCCGGCGTTGCCCATGTTATATTTATGATCAAATACCTATGTATACCTATTTTCATAGCGATCGGTTTAACGGTATATAAGTTGATGTCCTGCAGCGCTACCTAGTGGCGAGTTACAATAAAGTGAATAGCTAGAAAATATTATGCAGGTTCAAATGTCTATGTCTACCAATTTTCATGGTGATCGGTTGAGCGGTATAAAAGTTGATGTGCTGCAGCGCCATCTAGTGGTGAGTTAGAACAAAGCGTATACCATAAAAACATTATCCATGAAAATATACATATATGTATGTGCCAACTTTCATAGTGATCGGTCAAACGGTTTCGGAGTGTATTAAGCTCAGATAGACAGGCAGATAGTATATCGACATCCATTTTTATATATTTAGATACATTATTTGAATAGCATATGATTTATTTCAGGTGATGTACATGTACTACCTCCTCGGACACAGACTAATGGATCAACCAATCTCAGTTGACCGCAAAGAAGTAATTGCCGAAAACACATTCTTACTGACTTTAGATGGAGATATTGATTTCCAACCCCACGCCGTCAGACTGCTAATCGATTTGATGAAGAAGAATAAAAATCTCGGAGCTGCTTGTGGGAGAATTCACCCTATCGGATCAGGTTCGTTTTCTATCATACCTTCTTTAGCTCAAGCTCAAAATCAGTTGTGAGTTTCAAAATTGCTACCGTAGATTATAAAACAGTCTGTGCAGTGAGAAACTCACCTTGAAGCACCTAAAAAAGCTTCTATCCATATACATAATATTACAAGTCTAATATTTAGTCATTACTCATATCTCTTTTACGCAGGACCTATGGTGTGGTACCAGATGTTCGAGTACGCTATCGGACATTGGCTGCAGAAGGCTACTGAACACATGATTGGTTGCGTACTCTGTAGCCCGGGTTGCTTCTCGCTATTCAGAGGAAAGGCTCTTATGGACGACAACATCATGAGAAAATACACTCTCAAATCTGATGAAGCCAGGCATTATGTTCAATACGATCAAGGTATGCTATTGTTAACATTTTTTATGAGAACTCAAAGACTTTTGAGCACATCCTTATATTTTCTAAATGATTGAATCCTCTATCCATGTTTTCATCCCATTTATTTGCATTCGGTTTCGTAGTCTGACAGATGAACTACTAAAAACAATGTTGCAAAGTTAGTAACCTTGTCATTTGTAATTGATTATGGTTTCGACAGACTTTTTATATTAGTAACGTAATCAAATTCTGATAGCTCCCATTAAAAATATTTAATGAACTTCATCGCACTTGGCTAAATATTTAGTAATATAATAATAAACTGAAACAAAAAAACGTACAACAATGGCTGCCACCCAATTATGAGCAACATAAAGCAACATCCAGCAAAAAGAATACAGTTTCTTGCCACAGTGGAATCTAACACATTTTGAAAAGACCAAAAATAATCATGAATATTATATAATAATCATAAAAAAATTAAGAAAATGGTGAATATTAAGTAGACGTTAGCAAATATACATTCATTTATTTATATAAAGCAGATGTTATGTTCTTCCTGTTATGTTTCTAGTATTAGTATGGATTATATGGGATATTGGATTGCTCAATGCCATAGTACGTTTTGGCAATGCTTCTGCACCAGCGACATGCAGGGGGTGCTGTTTGCATTGTGCAGCGAAACTAATAGCTATTTATTTGGCCATCTATTATAACTGATAATTAATGATTTTTTATGAAGGACTGATTGATTATTATAATCTATTATTTAACTAATGATAATAATAATAACATTCAATTCTAAGAGCCATCTATCACATTTTTATATAAGTTGGTTACATAACAGAAATAATACGGAGATATTAAAATGCCATCTTCACCTTCACGCGGTGGAAGTTGGCGCTCGTGGCCTGCCAGCTAAATCTCTATTTCACCTCTTTAAAGATCTTGGCCTTTCCAGAAAAATAATCAACTCTTTCTTAGAAAAATTATCTAAAACTGCGATTTGCGCATCTCAAATTCTATGGCTTCGAAGGGGGAGTGAATGGGTGGCAAGGTGAACGCTCACATGTGGCAAGACAGCTGTCCTAAACCTACCACAGCCGGTTCGTAAGTCCGGAATCCACTGCTCACCCCCCAGAAGTGTAAAAAATAGTATTATGATGGGCCCGACTCCGGTCGGTGAATTCCATGGCAGCTCCGTTTGTATTTATTAGTCTATTAGTCATCTATTAATCTTTATGTAAATAATATTAAAATAAGAAGAGCTATGATTTCGAAATTGTTTGTTAATATATTATTATTTCATTTTGCGATAGAATATTGCAACGGTGTATTTAAAACGCCATCTATTGGGCTACCGAGCGTAAGAAAAGATTTAATCAATGTTTGGAACTATGTGTACCATCTACACGTTGCATTTTGTAGTAAAATTCTAGCGGTCAAAACGTAGTCTGGCAGTGAGCAATTTAATAACCTATATAATCAATGGTATTAATTTATGACAACCCTATATAATTTCAGGTATTTTGTATTTTATGTAGGCAGGTATTTAATATAAGATAGCAATTATTAACATTTATAATAATTATGTCTATTACTTTAATATTACACATACATACCGCAAATTTTCCTGTATGGAAAATGTTATCCTACAGACTATTGGGCAGTAGCCTAGACACACATCTGTTGAAGATCTGGCAACACAGAAAAAAGATGATTCCTTAGCCATTTTCTTGTTTATTTCCATTTATTAGACATCAAATGTTTCAAATTCCAGGTGAAGACCGATGGCTTTGCACGCTATTACTACAGCGAGGCTACCGTGTCGAATATTCAGCTGCATCCGATGCATACACTCACTGCCCCGAGGGATTCAACGAGTTCTACAATCAGAGACGGCGTTGGGTACCTTCCACGATGGCCAACATTCTCGACTTGCTCATGGACTACAAGAGGACTATCAAAATTAACGACAACATTTCGACTTTGTACATTTCTTACCAGGTTTGTTTTTTAATTTTTATTTTTTTTGTATCTGGATCTAATGGGCCCTGTTGCAGTTGGGCTACTAAGACCCATAGGTCGGCCAATCGCACGGGTCAACACCCATCCGGCGGCCTCCACGCAGAAGTGTGAGCCCGGGTAAGACTCTGGCTTGCAGGCCAATCTCCCCTAGGAGTCAACATTCGAGTGCTCCTGGACGGTTTGCGCACCGTGCGGAGTCAGCTAATCGATTATGCATTCCGACTGACAGCTGGGGGAGTCTGGAAACAGTACTGTTTCCTATAGAGCGGGGGTAGTTGTTAACCTTACGGCAACTGCTCTTGAAACGACCATTCGACTACCCGATTTTGGGTGAAGAGCCGGGCCAAAGATGCCGTGGTCTGCGATAGATTCCGTAGACACCGTATCACCGCTACGTAAGGGAGAGGACCGCGCAAGCGACCTCGAACTCGTAACCAATCGAGAGACTGGAGTAATCTGGTCGCAATTGGAAGTAAGAGCGTGAGCGTAAGCCCGCTGGGCAACACTCCTGGCTATCTTCCGGTTATGGCGTTGGCCTCTTACGGGTTTGTGGCGGGGCTTGACGGTGGACGGTTTTGTCCAAGTCTTCTGCGCTCACTCCAGGGAGATGGAAAGACTACTCGTTAAAACTTCCTGAGGTGACGGGTTCGCCCGTTGTCAATTCTAGTTGTTGCTAGAATGGAGTCCAAATTATCAACAAGTACAATGCTGAAGACAATTTAAAATGAAGAAGAGTCATCATGCATTCGTGAAATCATCACCGATAATGATTTTGATTTTCTTGCTCATCCTAATAGACTCTGTCAATCACTCAGTCAATCAGAATTATGAATCTGATTATGTAACAGCTGAACCAAATCCCGTTTATTTATTTTTTTATTAAATATCCGTTGCACACATAATTCAAAAATATTTCAAACGGCAAAGTGTGTGGAGACTCCTGAATAAGAACATTCAGTATTATTTATAAACGTAACTTAAAATTTGCGATGCGTCTCAGACACAGCCGAGCGAAAATCGTGATTTATAAACGTTGCCTAACGCTAGGACACGGCTCAGTCGCGTCCTATCTCAAACGTCACTTTGCGCACCGATCGGACCGTGTTTAGCGAATTAAGTACAGGTTTTGTCGCTGTGTTAATCAATAAAATGGACGATTTATCGGTATATTCGGTATTTTCTGATAATCTGCGGATGTTAGGACAGAGGCGGACTACCAAAACCTTCAAAAAACGTTTTTACCCGTTCACCGAGTTGACAGAAGACGAATTTCGATATAAGTATCGATTTACTAAAGTGAACTTTATGAAAATAGTCGACTTGGTGAGGGATCGTTTGGAAGGAGATTGCAGAGGAGGTAAAATAAAGCCTGAGCTGCAGGTGGCGGCTGCTGTTCGTTCCTGGGCTCGCAATGAGGTATGTAGCTTATCTTTTGCAGCAGTATCCACGACCTACTAGCAACTAAAACCAATACATTTGTTTATCTGCCAGATACAAGATGATTGCGCGGATGTGCATGGCTTCAGTCAGCCGACATTGTCAGTCATCAGAAAACGCGTCGCGGAAGCAATCGCATCTTATTCGGGCCGCTACATTAACATGCCGTCAACTACGCAAAAGCAGGATGCAGTCATCGCAGACTTTGCACGGATTGCCCGTTTTCCGCAGTTATAGGAGCTCTAGACGGCACTCACATTAGGATAAGGAAAGTGGGCGGTAATATTGGCCAATTTTATGTCAACCGCAAAAATTTCTACTCCATAAACGTGCAAGTGAGTATTGGATTAGCTTGCTTTCCATAAGGATGCTGCATACGATTTTAGACTATTTTAATTTTCAGGTTGTATCTGATGCTAACTTGAAGATTAGGGACATTGTGGCTTCATACCGGGGCAGTGCACATGACTCGCGGATATTCCGTGAGAGCCGTTTAAAGGAAAGATTCGAGGCATGCGAATTTCATGGTCGTCTACTGGGTGACTCGGGATATGGCTGTTGCCGTTATTTATTTACGCCAGTCCTACGTCCGAGAAACCAGCAAGAAAATTATAATAAAGCTCATATAAGTACCAGGAATCCTGTCGAAAGGCTTTTTGGAGTGTGGAAACAAAGGTTTCAGTGTTTGCTTCGGGGAATGACAGGATCGCTGGACAATATTAAAACGACCATAGTGGCCCTTGCGGTTCTGCACAATATGGCGATAGAATTTAAAGAAGGCATTTCCGGTACCGAATTACAAACTCCTTAATATTTCTATATTTCTAAATTTCATAATCTAATTTTTGTACTTAATTTCAGGTGATTTCATTAATGCAATAGATGAACGGGAAGAAAACGAACCTGAGGAAATCCACGGGAATCGTAACATCCTTGGTGATATCACCAGACAGGACTTTATTCGTAATTTTTATTAAACAGTAAAATAAAACTAATCAGTCATACAAATTACTTTTTATTATTTTCAAATTCCTGGTCTAAAATGGCCATTCTTTTTAAATAAATTGCCTCATTATGCCGCATCGTCTGCTCACGCAAAGCAATTTCTCGCTCATACAAAGCAATTTCCCGCTTCTCTCTATTCTCCAACTGTTTCTTTTGCAGAAGAAACAGCTTGTTTCTCAGCATGTCCTCGTGCTAAAACAATGAAAAAAATTGTTAATGAAACCTAAGTATAGGCAAATTATCAAAAGTAGCCAGAAAAAAGTTGTATTTTTTTGACTGACTCAAAGAAAGTTTTTGAAATATCGAAATTGCGATTGGAAAGCAAAAGAAATAAAAATAGCTTTATTTTGTTTTTTTTTTTAAATCTGGAAAAAAGTCTTGAAAAATAGTACAGAAAGTGTTGAGCACGATGTGCCATATAGCATAGGTGAAATATCACAAATATTGTTTATTAGCGGTATTTTACGTTTCGCTAGATGGTTCGAGTATATATTTTACGTATCGCTCGTGGTAGCGGTATTTTACACTCGCAGTCAGTTTGACTTCAGACGACTTACATTTTCCTTCTTATTTCTCGTTGGTCCCCGTTCTTGTCTTATTCCTTGTCCCTGCTCTCGCCTTCTTACTCGCTCCTGATCCTGGCGCTGCTCTCCCTGAGTCAATTCCCCTCGTTCTTGTATCGCGACCTGAAATTAAAAATAATCTTATAGTAAAAATAAAAATACGCTTTATTTCAATGTTATAATAATTATAGTTGTGCACGACCTGCTTTAGCATCATCTTCATCCCTCTCCACTGCTTGATGATCTGGTTTTGGTCCCTCTTCCGACCATTCAGATGATTAAAGCTGAAGTTAAATGAAAATAAATTAGGACATAGAACATTCCGAAAATTGACTAAAGCTAACCATAAAATCTGGTATCATATAGGACTACACGATGACTTATCGCACGTAATATCATGGTGGGTGTTTCTCCTTTAGCCAAAGGAGAATACCTAGCCAGAGTAACATTCTCGTAACTTAAATCTACAGCGTTTCAATCGGTAAATAAAAAAAATATATTACGCACCTTTCACAAATTTCTTGCCAAGCTTGTTTCTTTTTTTTGTGTGTGTTTGTGGTCGCATCTTTGCACTCCACGACATCGATGCGGTCACTCACCAAACGTTTCAAAAGCGACTGGAAATGATAAAACAACACAGATTAAGAACACGTAAGGCCATCGCGTGCTTGTATTTGGGGTTAGGAAAGTTTTGAATACAAACCTTTTCGAGTTCATCCCAATTGGCGTTGCGTTTTTTTTTGTCGCCTGCATCACCCATATTAGCAGAGCGTAGAACGACTTGTAGAGAAGATAAAACCGAAACGGAACGTATCTATTGCGAATTGCACCTCAACATAAACAACCGACGACGAAAAGATCTGACAGTTCGATGAGCGTTGTGTACGCAAAACGCGAAAATAACCGGTTACATCTCGGTATTGCCAGGATTAAATTGACCGCCTAGTGCTCAGACACAGCGTAGCTACGTAACGCTTATGTATCGTTTATAAATAAGCATCGTATGCGCTGTGTCCTAAGGAGATACGATATGATCAGTGGAGATACGTAGTGCGTAACTAAGACGGAGCTGAGATGTGTCCCAAGCAAATCTAATAAATAAGACTGATTGATTATAAAATAATAAAATACAAATGGAGCTGCCATGGAATTCACTTACCGGAGTCAGGCCCATCATAATACAATTATTACACTTCTGGGGGGTCAGCGTTTGACTCCGGGGTAACCACCGACTGTGGTAGGTTTAAGACAGCTGTCGCCACATGTGAGCGTTCACCTTGCCACCTCGAAGCCTTAGAATTTGAGATGCGGAAATCGTGGCTTTAGATATTTTTTTAGGAAGGAGTTGACTATTTTCCTGGAGAGACCAAGATCTTTAAAAAGGTGTAACAGGGATTTGGCAGGCAGGCCACGAGCGTCAACTTCCTCCCCATGAAGGTGAACAGTAAGGCTTTTCCGGTTGACTGCAAAAATGTACTTACAATATTATGATTATGATTATGATTGTTATTATAATTATTATTATGATTATGATTATGTTAACCAGGTTGCTAAATAGGGTAGTACTCATATAGGGTGGTACTACGGCTTCTTGTTGATTACTCCGAGTGTTGCCAGGTCGCTAGGTCCCTAGTGTCGCCAGCCCACTAAATAGGGTAGTACTCATATAGGGTGGTACTAGGGCTTCTTGTTGATTACTCCTAGTGTCGCCAGGTCACCAGGTCGCTAGTGTCGCCAGGTCGCTAAATAGGCTAGTACTCATGTAAAGTTGTACTACGACTTCTTGATGATTACTCCTAGTGTCGCCAGGTCACCAGGTCGTTAGTGTCGACAGGTTGCTAAATAGTCTAGTACTCGTATAAGGTGGTACTACGGCTTCTTTTTGATTATTCCTAGTGTCGCCAGGTGGCCAGGACGTTAGTGTCGCCAGGATAAATAGGTGGTACTCATACAGGGTGGTACTAAGGCTTCTTATTGATTACTCCTAATGTTGTTAGGTTGCTAAATAGGGTAGTACTCATATAGGGTGATACTACGGCTTCTTGTTGATTACTCCTAGTATCGCCAGGTCGCTAGTAGCGCCAGATCGCTAAATTGGGTAGTACTCATATAGGGGGTTACTACGGTTTTTGTTGATTACTCCTAGTATGCTTCACGACGAATCAAGTTATTGCTTGGCCGTACGGCCCCAACCGATCTACCCATAGGCCATAAGTGATTGGTCTATGGCGCAATCAACGGATATACAGGTTTTAAAAAAAAAACTGAAATGAACGAATAATTTTGTCTCCAGATGATGTTAATGGGTGGCACCATACTTGGACCGGGAACTATATTCCTCATGTTGGTGGGAGCTTTTGTGGCCGCGTTCAAAATCGACAACTGGACCTCATTCTACTACAATATAATTCCTATTATGCTGTTTATGGTCGTATGCTTCACTTGTAAATCCGAGATACAGGTATGTACTTTTTGTTTGAAAATACTGTCTTTGTTAATATCTATGAATTTCGTTGGGAACTTCACTGTGATGTCGCTTGCTTGAGTGTAATATATGATGTTGCTTTTATGTATGTGCCTATGTGTTAGAAAGTAGTTTAATTCAAATGACATTGATAGTCTCAGGGTTATAAAGTCAGAAATTGGTACTGAAACTGTCAGTTAAACATACAGTCAATTATGCTCAAAATTTTAGTTTTAAATGATGCAAACCATTATGGAGTTTAGATAAATGTACGTTATGCAACAATTCGAAATATTGGCCTTTTTGCCCTGTTTGTCACCGTTTCAAATCCATGGATAAACAGATTTTACGACCTCAAGGCGGGAAATAATTTTACCAAAAATGTTGTTCAGGATCAGGATCAACATCCTGAAGGTTGAGAAGTCAACGTCATTTGCTATGTTTAAATAAAAAAATGTGCTCGCGAAAGTAGAAAAGTAGTCGGTTGATTGAATTAAAATTTCAACACAACGCTACATTCGAATGTGCACATGTTTTTATAGTAAAATGAAATTTTGACAAAGCTTTGCGTTCCAATACGCGCGACAAAAGTCTTTCCGCACCGGGGAAATCTTTGGTGCGCATCGACATTGTTACATTTCCCATTCATTTCATATAAGACTTAGCCACAGCAAAGCCACAAAAGAACAGGGTAATTCTAAGATGGGTTCCCGACCATGCAGGAATCGAGGGAAATGAAAAAGCCAATGAACTTGCTAAGACGGGAGCAAAGGGAACGTTATATGGCCCTGAACCTTGCTGCGGCGTACCAAAAAACCTTGCAAACTTAATGCTCAAACAAATATGTTTAGAACAATCCGTCAACCACTGGAACAACACGCCAGGGTTGATCAATCCAAAGCGCTAATTAAGGCTCACGACCCTAAGACGGCCCGTGAGGCCTTATTGCTAAAAAGGAACAATCTACGCATACTGGTGAGGGCGCTCACGGGGCATTGTGGCCTTAACAAACGCATGTACAACCTCAAGATCCGAGACACAAAAATGTGCAGGTTCTGCCAAGGGGCAGAGGAAACTACCCTGCACCTCATATGCGAGTGTGGCCTGCTGATGCGTAAAAGATACATCCACTTGGGTGATCATTACCTCCAACCTGAGGAGGTAAAACAATCTGGCGCCAAAAGCCTGTTGCAGTTCTTAAATGACACAAGGCTTAGCGCAGAACTATAGTAGGTAGCGAACACAATAGATGAGCAATGGTTGCAGTGTTACAAGGCTCATAAAGACCTTAGAAAAGCCCCACACAACAACAACAACAAAAAATTGCCACAGCAAAGCTACTATTTTATAAAAATCCTATGCTTTTAACTTTTTGGTAATTAAAGTTTTGTTTTTGTAATTTATCTACTGGAATATTTTGTTTAATTTGAACTAAAATGAACAAAAATGTTATATTTCTATGGTTTACTAGAAAAATACAGGTAATATATCTAATTATCAGAAGCGTGCCAGTTACCAAAGGAAACCACTAAAAAAATCCTTTCAAAATCAAGTTTAAAATAGTTTTTTAATTACTTTAGCCAGAGTCAAAAGGTACTAAAGATTTCCTTCTGTTTTTCAAGTTTTATGGTAGTGCAACAAAAATGGATTTATGGTTGATATTTGAAATGCTATTTCTTCATTATTTCAAAACAATGATTTTGGAGATAGAATCAAATAATCCTTTGGAAATGTATTGCATCATCGGAATGGTATCACATAGTTTGTACCCAAAATCATATCAATAACATTTTTCTACCACTGTAATTCCTTAAATATAAGACTTTAGGTTTCGAGAAGAATCATATTTGGTTCGTGTTGTTTGCTTTCTATGTGTGTGTATGTCCAATTCGTCTGTTCACAGCTTCTCGTCGCGCAGATTCTCTCGACTTGCTATGCGCTCATAATGATGGCCGTAATCGTGGGTACGGCGCTTCAGCTGGGCGAGGACGGACTCGGATCGCCGTCGGCCATTTTCTTGATTGCGTTGTCAGGGTCATTTTTCATAGCAGCCTGTTTGCACCCGCAAGAGTTTTGGTGTATCGTCCCCGGCATCATTTACCTGTTGTCTATACCGTCCATGTACCTGCTTCTCATTCTGTACTCCATCACGAATCTGAACGTTGTGTCGTGGGGCACCCGCGAGGTTCAGACCAAGAAGACGAAGAAGGTTTGTGTTGTCCGCGTTCTGTCCTTTGCGCTGGTGGCGGTCAGTGGAAGAAGTGCAAACTTTAGCGGTTAGTATTATAACTATTAAGGCTAATTGTCGCGGAGGTGCAAAAATTTCTTTTAAAAGGAAAAGTGGAAACAAAATCAACACAAATAAGTTTTAATTTTGAGGTATGTTAAACTATATTCCATACAGTTTGCATAGCAGTTTAGAAGTGGGCGCGCAGAAATATATATAAAAAAAAACACTTCTTTGTATTTATGGCCAAAACATATCATTCAGGGAATGCATATTCGGATCTAATTTTTTTAATGGTTCAATAGATATACAGTTATTGCAATTCAGCCAGTTTGTTGCACAAACTCAAATATATATTTAAAAATACTGCCAAATACAAATACAGGCCAAATCTGGTAGTGAGGATGCATGGCTACCCGCTGGGTTCACTCCCCAGTGCCACGCAGTAAGGCGTTCGACTCTCACTAGCTCGTCGGTGGAGCTAGAGAGTGGACTATCAGGTTCCTAAGTTTCTGCATTTACCCCAAGGTTGAAAGAATGTTTATGTATCGTTATACCTTCGTGGGGTAGCGGGTTCGCCCATAGCAGTTTACCACTCCAAAGTGTGTATCTATATTTCTATATATCCATATAGAAATTCGTCCAAATCTGATAGTAAGGGCGGGAGGTTGGCCCGCTGGTGTCACTTCTTAGTATCTCGCGGTGTGGAGTCGGACTCTTACAGTCTGCTGGCGTAGTTTTACTGTGGATATGCTGTACACTAAGTCTTTTAAGTTCACTCCATGGAAGACAGAATGACACAATGTCATTATAACTCTCTGGGGTGATGGGTTCGCCCGGCGTAACTAATAACTCTATTGAGGGACATTGGTGGATCTATATCTATCATCGGTTGATTGGTGAATTTTGTTATTGGATGCATTCCTGGAGTGATACTTAGAGGATGTTTGAAAAGAAAAAATTGCCACATTTTAAAAATATTTTTTTTTTAGTTACATAAATACAAAATAAAACAATATCTATAATTTCTGACGATTCCATTGAATATTTCTGCATTTTCCTGCTAAAATTTGGTTCTAACTGAAATTTTGCACCTCCAAGAGAAGTCTTTTATCACTCGTCTTTTATCGCAAATCCTTATTAGATCTAAGATTTTCTTTGTGTACTATGCGGCGGAAGCTCTGTAAGTAAATTGGATTCAAGCAGTCACACTTAGATCAATTTTTCTTTACTCAATTTTAGTCTCAGATCTTACGACCCGCTCCAGTCCCTTTGGGCCGGTCCAGTCGATGCGGTGCGGCACCACACTGCAACAATTTGTTGAACAGTCGTGTAAAAACCACTATTCACAAATGCTATTATTGGTATATTTTTTAAAAATCCTTTAGGTCATGGGACATTCTGTACATAAAACAAAACAATAACATTGAAATAAACCATTTTTTAATGTTTTTTATAATGTTTTTGGTATTGCTCAGGCGCTGCGCCGCAGCTGCACCGCATCGTGTGGACCGGCTCTTTCTCTGTTTTAAACCATGAATATATCTTGCTAGCCTATCTGAGCCCATATCAATTTGTTTCTTACATGTTTCATTAAAAAAAAACTTTAAAAATAATGAACAACAATGTTGAAAACACCTTATTGTGGTGGGATGGAGATTAGCTTAGAGGAGCACTCTTAATGCAGTGGCCTGGCATGATTTCTATCTTTATTTTTTTTTAAAAACAAGTTAATATAATATTAAAAAGAATAAAAACTCAACTGCCACGACAGAAAGTGAACTAGGTATTGTATTTATAATTATTTTTACTATGGCTCTTTTATAAAATGTTTGTGGTTTACGATTTCGTCCATATAAATATATGTATATTTCCGAAATTTATTCTCTCAGACTTTTTATTTGACACCAAACAACATATAATTATGTTAATTTATTGGCATTTGGACATTTATACAACTACTTACTTAATATTTGGACAATGAAGTATTATACCCTATGACACTTGGGATGACATAATGATTCTAACAATATCACACACTTCTAAATCGGTTTAAGCGTTTAGAAGTTATGATGGAATAAATAAACGGAAAATATACATAGATGATGAACCCTGAACATGTTACACTACTTTTTTTATTATGCAGTTGTGTATTAATGTTTACATATATTGTTTTGGATGAGACAAAACAGTACTGGATTATCCAATAAGCCAAGCAGGCACTGGCCTACGGGCCCATGCCTTTTAGGGGGCCCACAACAATAGATCATTAAAATATATTTTTTTAATCCCTTCTAATAGATAGAAAAATATAATTTAATGAGAAATTCTGAGGTGAAAATGTTTAACAAACTTTTTGCTCCGACTAACAGTATAATTGTCTATTATACACTATATCGTCCACAGAATGTTTGACAGCCCAAAGGGGACCCTGAAAAGTGCAAAGGATGGCCTAAGGGTCTCTACATAGCCCAACAAGCACAAAAGCCATATAAGAAGTGCCGAATATAGCTTTAAGCTGATTAAAATCATAGAACCATTGTAAAATCAATGCATAGAACTCTCAGCTATGTAAAGGTGTCATTTAAAACAATTTGGCTTATATTACCTTTTTGTCATGTAATTTTGTCGTATAAAGGTTTACTCAGCTTTTCTTCTACGTCCAACCCGAAGGTATAGACGTTGGTAATATAGACATTTATATGACTGCTATATTACTAGTTCTTGTGACTAAAAGTTGTAGCGAAAACCTTGCCGTGATCCTTATATAACCAATTTGTGCTACTTAGGGAGGTTAATCCGGCACTGAGACAAAGGAAGGTTCATTGATAAGTCAAAATTGATGGGGCAGTAGCACTAGAAATAAAAAGCCCGTTTTAAAGACCAGCACAAAATTATCTACCAGCTTGCAAATTCGAGTGGCTCCTATCGGAACCCATGACAATGAACATATTTATTACAAGAGCTTCCGCCAAATAATACTATTAAATATTTACTAACTTACTTATTTTTCCTATACTAACCACAGCTGATAGTAGCGGCAATAATATCCGTGATATACGGCCTCGTAATGACGGCAGTGTTGGTCGGTGTTGTATATCAAATAGAGGAGGACGGTTGGTTTGCTCCTTCTACGATATTTCTCATCTTTATTTTTGGCTCATTTCTCGTTGCGGCCATTATACACCCTCAGGAGTTCAACTGCCTCTACTACCTCGTCATTTATTACATCACAATACCAAGCATGTATCTTTTGCTTATAATCTATTCTCTAACCAATATGAATAACGTCACTTGGGGCACCAGGGAGGTGGAGCAGAAGAGAGGGAGGGAGGTAATGGATTTACATATTTTACTATTTTTTATGATATTAAACAGTAGATTCTTTTCTTCTTATATATTCAGGAAATATATATACAGAAAATCATTTACAACTTTTTTTGAGTTTGGGACTTTGTTACTGAGAAAATAAAATATTTATTTTAAACCTTTGTATATTCAATATTTTTTCTCGTTTATAAAGGCCTAAACCATAAAGAATAGACATGATTTTCAATAGAGTTTTTCGTGTAGAATTTAATCTCCTGTAATTAAAAATCTCATAATGACAAAAACATTTTTTTATCGCTTTTTGAATTTTTGGAATCTACGCTTTAAGGATCGATTTCATTTCAAGCCATTTAAAATACGGCAATTTCATGGGTAGTAAATCTAGCGTTAACAAGAAACGTCATGCTTTTGTAAATGAATGAATGTTAGCGCTATCTAAGGAGAATATTCCAAAATTAAATACCTTTTCGTAACATAATATAAGATACTTAATATATAATAACAGTAATATACGTTCAATCAATCAATGAATCAATCAAGCAATCAGTCAGTCAATCAATGAATCAATCAATACATCAATCAATTAATCAAGCAAGCAAGCAATTGTATATGATTAAAGTATATACATGTTTTCAGTATTATAAGAGATGCATTTATTTACCCTTTTAGCCTATTGTATATTTAATGTCAATCACATTTAAAGAGTTAACTCCAGCCGCACGACGGAGCTGACACACAGTTTTTTTCTTGGTTCTACATAAGTTGACTGTTTTAGTTTTTGATTTTAAGTCGGGGCATGGTGTATATTTTAATGTAAGTAATATAAGTAGAGCTATACATATGGTTTCGGCATTAGGTAAAACATGTGGATTCTAGATAATGTTTCGTGTTTTTGACAGGTCAGATCGTCACCGAGTCTAATCCAATCAAGTGTTATTGACACGTTGACATGTCAAAAGACTAATTTTGCTAAACAAAGTATGCGGTTTGTTTTATTTTGTCACTACTTTGCTAGGCATCTAGTGGTTGATTGCCAGTTAAATTCTCTATGGTGTTATATTTTTTACTCGACAAATGAGAGGCAGACCGATTTTACCTTGATTTTATACAAACAGCAGAATGTCCATCCGCTGACTACTGCAAACGTTTTGGACACTTTAAGTATCGACAATATACATACCGGGTCATCAACAATATTTTTTGAAAAACTCAAAACTTGCTTTATATTGTGATGGACAGATATATATTGTGATGGTCAGATTATATTGTGATGCCTTTAAAATAAATAAAAGTGTTAGCATTGAATGCAATGATTCTTTTAATGATATTTTTCATTGCTTTATTGCATATAAATCTCAATGCTTTATTGATACTTAGAAGTTTGACAATTAATTTTCAAAAATCAAGGTCTCACCTATTACTAAAAATAAAGGAAGCAGCCTGATGTATAATTTAAATTATTCTTAGAATTTCTTTGAATTTTGCTTGAAAAATTATATTATTGGATTTTTAGATGTTTCAAAGAACACCCCACATTACACAAATAACTTAGGGTCAGTAAATTAAACACTGCTATTGTCTACTAGACTGTCAACCACTAGGATCCACACATTTTACCTACTAGTAAAGCTTCACCTTCGTTTTAACCCCTTAAGTATGATACGACCAAATCTGGTTCTGAAACAATTATCCGTTGAATATGATACGACCAGATCTGGTTCCGCGTTTTTTTCACTTCTTTGACGTTCTCATATTTATTCATAATTATCTAATTGTTTTACAAAATGATATTTCAATATTCTATATTCGAAATTTTAATGCAATCATTGTGCAGTTGTTCTTTTTATGATTGGTGTAGTAGTTTCGTAGTTATAGTACTTTAAGGTCGATGTCGCCGAAAATCCTGCAAAAGAGACAGATGCATCCATGAAAATAACCATTTACTCCAAGGGTTAAAAGCACGTAACATATGCATAGCATAAAAAAACAATGTCACATCTGAATCGTTAACTGAAGAAAGCCAAAGAATGCCTTGTTTTTAATTTTACCAAAGATAAAAAATACAGCGTACTGAAAAATATTCTTATGTAACCCTATTACTTAAAAATCTTACTAGTAGTTACTACATTGTTGTCTTATTTACCCTAACTCAAAATCAAATCATGTTGATAGTTAAAGGACACGTTTCTCCAAATTGACAAATATTCTCTTTCTGCAGTTAGCGATTCATTTACTCAATTCACTTATGTACGAATAAAAATATGGTTGAAGTTATGTATATACTTGCCTTGTTTCTACTACTCAAAATATCTTTAGCAATATGTTGACTTTCCTTAGGAAATAGAGCAAGAAAAAAAAGAAGCCGAGGAGGCAAAAAAAAAGGTGAAGCAAAAGACACTCTTAGGATTCTTGCAAAATAACAGCAAAGACAATGAGCAGGGCTCTTTGGAATTTTCTCTGGCTGGTCTATTTAAGTGCATGTTCTGCACACATCCGAAAGGAAGCGAAGAACAAGTTCAGCTATTGCACATAGCAAATTCATTGGAGAGACTACAGAAGAAACTGGAATCGGTTGAAAGGTATGTTTTATATTTATATAAGAAAGTTGATAATAATTAAGGTTCGAAAGGATAATGGTCGAAAATATATGGGCGCTGGGCCCACCTCTTCATTTACAATATCGTATTTACCATTGGAAAGTTCTATTTATCTCGAATATTTATCACTACTACAATTTACCTCAATTATGATCCGTTTCGGAGTTTTGGAGTTCGGAATCTTCTTAAGCTGGCTAATTACACGGAAACCTAATGTTACTATGGTGTCAATTATTTATTTAAAATATATTATTTGCAGAGATTCATAAAATATAGTACATATGTTATGATGTACATACACTGGGCACACCATGCTGGACAGCAGACCTTAGCATATTACATACTTCAATAAACAGAGCGGCAATGAAATCACGAGAAATCAAGCAAAATATTTCAGTATTTTCCTTCCATATACTGCTGACAAACTCAAGTATTCTTAGGAATATATAGTTTGTACTTACACATCATATGCACTTTATCGTTTCGGGTAGTCTGCGATAGTTTTCGTTCAAAGAGTTATTAAAAATACAATGCCTGGACAGTAGCGGATCCAGGATTTATATTGGGGGGGGGGGGGGGGCTGAGGGTCGGTCTCGCTAATAGCTATATCAGTTAATAACAATAATTCCAGAATATTCGTAAAAACCTGTAGTGCAACTACATTAAGAAATTAGGTACCTATACCTACTAAATTAGACTGAACTAACAGATTTTTAATATACAGTTCAGTAACAAATCTGAAAGGTTTGTTTATTTGTTTTGGGGGGGCTTCAGCCCCTTAGCCCCCCCCCCCCTGGATCCGCCATTGCCTGGATGTATTAGATGCCCTAGGGGATATCAGGTAATTAGTCATATTTAATAGAATATAACTCAGAAGAGGCTCATAGTTAAGATCAGTCGGTCTAGTAATAAATGTTCTACATAAAGAGATCTTTAGATCGGTATGATTTGGAGCTATTGGAAAAGTGGGCCCAAAATGCCCATTCTCTTTTATCGTTTTTGTTTACAGGGTTGTCGATCCAAACAGCTCAGTGGTAGGACGACGCCGGACTTCCGTGGGTCATAGAGACCATCACCTTGGCGCTGTGAACGAAGATGGTGAGGATGACCAGAATCTTGACTCTGATAATGAGACTCTTTCCACTGTACCAAAGGTAATAATTAATTATTATATTATGTTATATATTTTACAGGCAGGCAGCTAATGCTGATAAGCCAGTTTTTGTGGAACAAGTGCAGTTTATTTTTAAAGTAATTGACTCTTACATAATTTAAATGATGTACTGACACAGTACATAATTTAGTCACTCTTTACTGGGCTTTATCTAATCGATTTTCTTCCTAGATCCAGATCTAATAGGCGTGTTCCAAAATGGGTCTCAAAAATGGATCTCAGCTCCTCTATATTATGGTGAACAGCTACCTATCTGAACGAGGAACATTAGAGATTGAAATAAGGAATGATAGAGAGAGAACAACGATTATCATAGCAATTTTCTTGTTTTAGTGCCGTTTTGCTATAGAATGCCTATCATATGGGCAACAACTTTTTTGGATGCAGCTTGTAACATGTATGTGGTGAATTTCTAACACCAGTCTTAAAGATTCCGGAGACATGATATTCTCCTTCATTCCAGATCTATTCTTTCGGTTGTTTCTTCTCATATAAAAGATACAAGATGTCGTATCATTCTAGATGTCCCATGACATTAGCAAAATATTCGAGTCAACGGATCTTTTGTGACTTCAATAACTCCATTTTTTCTCAAATACTTTAGGATATCATCGTTCCTTATCTAGGTCTTTTGATGCGAATATTCTTGCGCTTGCCCAATTGTCAAGGTAAACGATACGTTTAGTCTTCACAAGTGTAATTTTCTAAGCCATGATCGCAGGAGCATTTCTAAGCCATGCCTAAGATGACTATTAATATTCTTATAATAATTATCTATATTATATGTATAGTCATGTACATGGATTCAGCTCTATTTTTTTATTTTTTTATTTTATTTGTCTGCCGTGTAAAGCCGACTTTAGTCAACGCTATTGTCGAAATAATATTTATGCTTTAATAGTTTTATATCTATATATATTAATATATTACTAGCAACTGACGAATTCCAATATGCGATAATTAGATTTAATTCATAATTCATGCTTTTAATCATGAATAAATTGAATAATGAATACTAAATACTGAATACAGGCACTTTGTTAACTATTATAGACTTGGTTTTTTGTGCTCGGATACAACCGATATTCGGCACATACTCTATTGACTTTGTCAATGATGGGTTGGAGTTCTTCTGCACTGCTGTTGTACAGTATCATTGGTATATCCTACATTTTTGATTTTGATACCATTGACCTCGATGCCGCTTTCAATTACATTCGTGTTTCCTTGAGAATAATTTCCGAATATAACTTAAGAAGCAGAGGTGGTATAATGCAGCTTTGTTTAACTCCTAACCTTATCAGAAATATTTTTCGCAACATTTATATTTGTTGACTGATGCTGTAAAAACCAAACAATTATGCATAAAATTTTAATATTTCAGGAGGAACGCGACGACCTTATCAATCCCTTCTGGATAGAAGATTCTGAGCTGAAAAAGGGCGAAGTTGACTTTTTGTCGACGAATGAAGCTCAATTCTGGAAGGACATGATCGACAAATACTTGTACCCGATTGATTCTAACAAAGAGGAACAGGTATAAAGCTGATTTTGAAATAGCTTCGCGGTCTCTTCAAAAAAAGTATCAAACCTTATTTTTTCTCGCAATCAAAAGAATAATGGCAAGCGTGCTTTAGTGCTTGAAGATGTGTATTTTTTTCCTGCCTTCTGAAAGCATCAATCGCTGGCAAATGAGTAAGGAAGTTTAGCGAGCGTCAGTCGGACTGTCATGGATGGAAGGACTTATTAGAAATGGTATTAAACTTTACCAAAAGCTTGGCAATACCCAAGTGGAAACCATTTACAAGATCCAACAGGCTTTCACGGACGACACCATGAGCATTTCACTGATAAAATTGGGGTACAACCAGCTTTGACTGGTTCCTAGGGGCAAAACAGCATTGCCATCTACAAGTTTTACTTCAAACCACTAGCTATGCCATTTCAAATTAGCTAAACTGCAAATCGCCTGTAAAGGAATAAGCTGGGGCCCGTAGAATTGTTGTCTAAATGTATTTTGTATAAAAAGGGTTTTTTCGTCGACCAAACATTGAATACTTTTTGAACAAGGGTTGTAGGAGCCACGCTATTTCTTTAGTAAGAGATGCATTTGAAATAACCATTTATGGAGTCGACAGTAAGACGTCTTGCTTTCTGCTCTTTTTACACTACATTAGTAGATTCAAGTGTGATTGTTTACCAGATATCATGTACATATGCCACTATATAACCTTCCTCCAATTTGGTCAAGCTTTCAGTTAAATTATAAGCTGCTAATAGTTAGATTATAATCAATATATACATCTTTGCGACTTTACGAGGAATTCTTCAAGGAGGATATTTAGTGTAATCTCTTCTATGGAAATGGTATGGAGTATGTAATCTCCACTACCCCAACTTTATTAAATTGACTATTCTAGCCGTCGAGATGGCAAATCCTACAAAACAGATATGTAATTTTTTAGGACCATTCTAGCTTATTACCATAAACGGTTAGTACTGTCAACCTACAAGTCCTGCAACCAGTCTACCTGAGAGACCAGTTGCAGAGCCCACAATGGTCAGAAGCTGTATACATCGGCCATAGCTACCGCACCCATTACTTTTCATTCCTGATAGCTAATGCTCTTTCGCTCTTCAGCCCCTGCATGCACGGTCTTCCACTATCCCAAGAGTGTGAAGAAGTTTGTGGAGCCCTATTAACAAGCCCTACCGTATTCCGTAACTTAGTTGCACAGCCACGCCTCCTGCTTCAGGAGAGAGCGCCGAATAGTGCACTGGGTGCCCTCCGACACCTGCCGCAGGACACTCAGCCCTGCGACTCCACACCCATAAAGCTGGGTTAGTGGGCCCGGCCCTGCTAAAGTGCAAATGCCCAGCGGAAGACATCACAGAGGCTTAATAAGGCTTGTCGACTGAATCGCGAACTGCGTAAGTTAGTCTGAGTGTGCGTTCCTTAATAGCTCGCCCTGATTGTCTCAGATTTGTTCGTTTTATCAGGAATGAAAAGTAAGAAAAGCTTGGCAATACCCAAGTGGAAACCATTTACAAGATCCAACAGGCTTTCACGGACGACACCATGAGCATTTCACTGATAAAATTGGGGTACAACCAGCTTTGACTGGTTCCTAGGGGCAAAACAGCATTGCCATCTACAAGTTTTACTTCAAACCACTAGCTATGCCATTTCAAATTAGCTAAACTGCAAATCGCCTGTAAAGGAATAAGCTGGGGCCCGTAGAATTGTTGTCTAAATGTATTTTGTATAAAAAGGGTTTTTTCGTCGACCAAACATTGAATACTTTTTGAACAAGGGTTGTAGGAGCCACGCTATTTCTTTAGTAAGAGATGCATTTGAAATAACCATTTATGGAGTCGACAGTAAGACGTCTTGCTTTCTGCTCTTTTTACACTACATTAGTAGATTCTAGTGATGGGTGTGATCACGAATAGCAATAACAATAACGTGTGATATTTGCAATCACGAAGAACGCGTTACGAGAATTTGAAAGAACATGCTATTTGAATCACGGCTACGAACAGCACCGCGTTGCCATCACTCGGCGCCGCTACGACGCGACCGATCACGCGTGATTATATGATCAATGATTGGCCGTTCTCACTGAACGCCGTCGAACGACCGCGCGGCGCGCCACTGAACGATGATCGGTGAATAGAACCGTTCATTTGGTTTCGTTCATTCTTGATGTGATCGGCGATCAGTGGATCAGTGATTTGCCGTTCGTTCTGGGCGAACGCCCGCGCCGGCTGGACGATGACTGATGAGTGGCGCGTTCATTTCGTACGTAACGTGAATTTGGACACTGTTGTCGCATGAATTTGGACACTGTTATCGCTCGTGTCGTAATCGTTCGTGTAAATGAGTTTGCTCATGATTTGTTAAAGCAATAAAATAACATTATTTCAGAAAGACGAACTCGGCTTAGCACCAAAAGAGCAAGAGAGATAATCTTTCTGAACGCTAATTCTTCTAATTACTAATAAATATTAAGCAAATATAATGCGCGTTTCTGTTATCAGTTATCACATTGACGAAACTTTGTTACTTAACGTTTCACAGTACATTTCAGTACAATCACGAAAATCACGAGTAGCAGTTATTATCACGCGTGAAAAAATACCAGTAACGTGATTGTTGCGTGATTTAAAATTGAGAATCACGCCCATCACTAGTAGATTCAAGTGTGATTGTTTACCAGATATCATGTACATATGCCACTATATAACCTTCCTCCAATTTGGTCAAGCTTTCAGTTAAATTATAAGCTGCTAATAGTTAGATTATAATCAATATATACATCTTTGCGACTTTACGAGGAATTCTTCAAGGAGGATATTTAGTGTAATCTCTTCTATGGAAATGGTATGGAGTATGTAATCTCCACTACCCCAACTTTATTAAATTGACTATTCTAGCCGTCGAGATGGCAAATCCTACAAAACAGATATGTAATTTTTTAGGACCATTCTAGCTTATTACCATAAACGGTTAGTACTGTCAACCTACAAGTCCTGCAACCAGTCTACCTGAGAGACCAGTTGCAGAGCCCACAATGGTCAGAAGCTGTATACATCGGCCATAGCTACCGCACCCATTACTTTTCATTCCTGATAGCTAATGCTCTTTCGCTCTTCAGCCCCTGCATGCACGGTCTTCCACTATCCCAAGAGTGTGAAGAAGTTTGTGGAGCCCTATTAACAAGCCCTACCGTATTCCGTAACTTAGTTGCACAGCCACGCCTCCTGCTTCAGGAGAGAGCGCCGAATAGTGCACTGGGTGCCCTCCGACACCTGCCGCAGGACACTCAGCCCTGCGACTCCACACCCATAAAGCTGGGTTAGTGGGCCCGGCCCTGCTAAAGTGCAAATGCCCAGCGGAAGACATCACAGAGGCTTAATAAGGCTTGTCGACTGAATCGCGAACTGCGTAAGTTAGTCTGAGTGTGCGTTCCTTAATAGCTCGCCCTGATTGTCTCAGATTTGTTCGTTTTAATACACCTTTCTTTAACACAATATCTGTTTCTGTCTTGCAAAGTGGTCCTCATTTATCTTTCAGTCCTCAGCCAATGGTATTAATGGCTTCCTTTGAAGAATTGGGAGGTTAGCTAATCCCTGTGCCAATAGCCAAACGCCGAAGAATTGAGGGGTTAGTCATGTGAGACTGTCCGACTCCTCATTGCCCCTGACTCTACTATGTCCCCTGACTCTACTGTGTGATATTTCAATGTTTTCAAGGCCTTCACCTATTTGGGGAAAGTATTCCATAGGTTTTTATTATTTTAGAGTTTTAGGTATTTGAATAATTTCTAATTATTATTACTATTTCAGCAAGGATGGAAAATATCTTTGCTTTTATAACCATGATGATTTTACAATCTAACCATGTTTCTTCCCTGTGTAACTACTTAGGCCCGTATAGCCAAAGACTTGAAAGACTTGCGGGATCGTTCCGTCTTCGGATTCTTTATGCTGAACGCCTTGTTCGTCCTTATCGTTTTCTTGCTGCAACTCAACAAGGACCTCCTTCATGTTAAGTGGCCGTTTGGAGTCAAAACCAATATAACTTATGAGAGTGTGACGCATGAGGTAATGTTTAAGACTCTTTTTATGGCCACACGCGGACGGCTGACGCGGGCGCGCATTTTTATAAAGACCCACCGCGCGCCCGCGCCACCCGCTCCGCGTTGGCCACTAACCACTTCGTACTAATCACCATGTGCCGTTTTGTTTGTACCATTTTACAGGCTAGGATCGCGAACGACCTGCTCGAGCTGCGCAACAAATCCGTGTTTGCGTTCATTATGTTCAATGCTTTATTCGTTCTGATTGTATTTTTGTTGCAACTGAACAAGGATATGCTCCACGTTGATTGGCCGCTCGGCATTAAAACGAACATTACGCACGTCCAGGAGACAGGCGAGGTATAGGCCCCCACCAGTTACGGCCGGGAATGCCAGATCCTGCACCGGGTTTCTGTGTCTCTCTTCTTCTATCTTCTCTTTAATCTCTTAACTCTGTCGAGTGCCCTGCGTTGTAATCGCACCCTGGTCGCGCATGGGTACCCTGATTTCGGAATCCTCTACGGGGGTGATACGTTGGACCTGGAACAACACAACATCAATTCAAACACACACATATTATTTCAATAGAGGCAATTTCCCGTTCTAGTCTGGACTGGCAATCGTGACACGAGGGGAATAGACAACATTTTACAATCTGGTGTTGGCATCACCACTCAAACTGTAATTTTTTTGTTGAATGGCTGGGTTTTCGCTAGAAAATTACTTTTCTATATAATTTCTTCATTTGCAGTAGAAAAACGTGCACACATGCAGGAGATGCTGCAACAAAATATGTTGACTCAATAAGATTTGATCCTTAATATATATATATATATATATATATATATATATATATATATATATATATATATATATATATATATATATATATATATATATATATATATATATATATATATATATATATATATATATATATATATATATATATATATATATATATATATATATATATATATATATATATATATATATTGACATGTCATTATTGGCATAAATTATTGATATTATTGGCATTGATTATTGATTAATATTGATTAAAATATTCATGCTACTAAAAGCGGGACCCAGTCATTACAGACCAATTTCTTCAATTTGGGTTACAAGCGAGCTGCGAATTTTGTGCAGAGAACTCGATTTTTCGTATGATTTTGACCGTATGATTTTTATATAACAAAGAATAAAAATATAAATTCTTGATTTCTATTTAAAACGTTTTAATAGACATAGTTATGTGTCAATTCGTAACAATAAATAAACAATAAAACCATTCAAATTATCATGTAATCCGTTTGCATTATCGTATAGGATTAGGTGCTCAAAGAAGAAGAAACATTCTCGAGATAACATGCTTGATCCAACCGTATTTGGCTAATGATAAAATGTTGCTATTGTCAGATTTTTAATTCGAAAATCAATTGCTTAACAGTCACGATTCGCTGGTCAGACCTAGTGTTTTTTAAACATTTTAAAGCACGATGCAGTGTCTTGATAGATTTTTAAAAAGGTAGTTATGATAATTGCACACTTTTGGATGTGGATAATCAGGATATTCTGGACCTAAAATCCCTTTTCAGGGGGGGATTCAGTACACTAAAACTAACAAAAAATTAAATGGTTTCTATCTCGAAAAAAATCTCATTCAAATACAGTTTTTTTTCCCCATTCAATTGGGAAATCACTATGCAATGTATTAGGAGATTTTGGATAACGGGAGATAGATAGAATACTATGCAACATTGTTGAAATATAAACTATTAGTTTATATTTTACCATATAGGTACATAATGAGTAGGTTATTTTTATTACAATAATAATTGCTAGCGGTACTTTTTAAGACTATTGCTACTGTCTCTCAAACCTTTCTACAGACTCAATAATGCCATCTAAAACTATAAACAAGTAAATATATATAAAATTTAAAAAAAACACGACTGCCATTACAAAAAGTGAACTATTGTATTTATAATAATTTTTCTTAAGGTTTTTTATGAAATATTTGTGGTTTGTATATCGTCGCCTTACAATTACATAATTCGATAACTCAAATTTAGTAGTTCTGAGATAAACGCGTTTTATTGTTTTTTTTAAAGTTTCAACTCGTCCACCATTTTTGATTTGTGAAAACTAATAGGTGGTCATAAATACTAACCTAAAATTAGATAAGTGGAGATATCGAGTTTTTGCACTACGATAGCAGATAGAGCTGTGAACTTTCAGCTAGATTAGTCTACATATCGATTTTTAGTATTATAGCTGTAGCTGATTTTCAACTTATCAACCACCATTAACTCTTAAGGGCGGGGGAATTTCAGTTATCTGGTTTTAGCGGAATATAGAGTTGATAGTTTCGGCGACGTTGCAGTCGCCGTTGTCTTTAGCCTACCCTGGGGTAGACTAAAGTACTATCAATCGTCATCCGTTGTTTTGAGGGTAGGTGGCAAACTGCTGCTCTCTGCAAATTATAACAGTGGTGGGGCGGCGGGGTCGGCACGTGTGAATTTTGAACAACCGCTGTGCTCCCATCAGGGGGCTAATGGGCCCTGTTGAGTTGGCCACGAAGACCCATTTGTTCAGGGTCGGTCACACTCTAGGGTCAACAACCATCCGGCGGCCTCCACGCATGAAGTGCGAGCCTGGGCAGGACTCTGGGCAGAGGGCTAGTTTCCCCCAAGAATCTTCTGGCAAGAATCAATCTTCTGGCGCTCCTGGACAGTCTGCGCTTAGTGCGGCGTAAGCCAATCGATTGTGCATTCATTCTGACTAGCAGTCGGAGGAGAGTCTGGAAACAGTACTGTCTCCTATAGAGCGGGGAAAGTTGTTCACCTTACGGCGACTGCTTTTGAAATGACCAATCGGCTACCCGATACCGGGTGAACACCCGAGCAAAGGATGCCGTGGTCCGCGATAGATTCGATAGACACCGTTTAACCGCGCTACGTAAGGGAGAGAACCGCGCAAGCGACCTCGAACCAGTCGTGAGTCTGGAGTAATCTGGTTGCAACTGAAATTAAGGGCGCGAGTGTCGGTCTGCTGGTTGACTTACCTGGCTATCTTGCAGTAAGGCATTGGCTTCTTACAGGCAAATGGCGGACCTTGACGGTGGACTAATTTTGTCCTAAGTCTTCTGCGCTCACCTCACGGGAGACAGAACGATCAATATCGTTAAAACTTCCTGAGGTGACGGGTTCGCCCGTTGTAGTCGACAGCTCTAATTGTGCACACTACACTCACTGTAACCTATTTCACATCCTTGCGATTAGTGTCGGGCATTGAAAAAAATTTAAGAAGAGGGTTCCACGTAGTAGAGAGTTTGTAACCGTGGTGACTATTGATGTTCGGGGTTCTCTTATTTTAATGGCTTCCTGGATGATGCGGTAAAATAAAACTGTTTTTTGGATAGTACAATGGGAATTTGAAACTGCATCCAGTGGTCACTTTCGCTATCCAATATGTGTTCGCATATCGCCAATTTTTCTCCCTGAACTTCACGCCATATTTTTTTTCTTCCTATTTATAATAAAAAAACAATAGTCTTCGATTTCATACTTACTTGATTTTGTACAGTTGAGGTTTCTGATGACACTTGGGATGACATAACGATTCTAACAATGCCACACACTTCTAAATCGGTTCAAGCGTTTAACAGTTATGGTGGAATAAAGAAACGAAAAACATACATCATAGATGAACCCTGAACACATTACACTTCTTTTTTGTTGGGCAGTCGTGTGAAAAACAAACAGCCTCTATAATGAACATCTCATGATTTAATATCATGCCTGTTGTCTCTCAACTTCAATATTAACTTCAAATAACAGTCCTTTGGTTTATGTGTGGTGATGTTTTTATAATGTTTGGGTTCTCCATAATACTGCAACTCCTTACTAATAGGTTTTTTGTGCCATTTCTCTTATTCCTATCATTTTTATAGCACAATCCATGGAAATGTTTTATGATTTTTAAGCATTTTACATGTTACTCGTACCTACACGTTTGATTAATGCAGCACAATTATTATATAAGTTTCTGAAACATATCCAATCTGGATTTTACCGACAAGTCTATTTTGCCGATAACTGCTGATGTGTTTGTTAACTCTGAATTCTTTTTTAATAGGTGTTGGATTTTTTATGATATTATATGAAAAGTTAGTTATTTTAAATTTTCTCTGTATAATACACTTTATTTTACTATTTACATTAATTTTCGTCCAAAGCTAATCTAAATTTGTACAAAGTGTAAATAATTTGTAATATAATGTAAAGGCAGTGCCTCAATGCCATATATATTTTTTTTATATTGTTTTGATTTTATTTAAATTAAAAAAAAAGTGTTAATTTCGGAAATGTAAAGAATTTTATATTGCTTGCGTTTCTCCTAAATATTTTGGTCATAACATTGATTATATAGGTTATTAAATTGCTCAATGCGGTACTATGTTTTGGCAGCTAGAATTTCACCGTGAAACACAACGTTTAGACGGCGCTCATAGTTCCAAACATGATTAATCTTCACTTATGTTCAGTAGCCCAACAGATGATGCCCAAAGCACGCATATACGGTATCCTATATCAAAATATAATATTAATATACTTAGAAACGAATTTTGAAATCATAGCTCTTATTATTTTAATATTATTTACGTAAAGATGTAAAATTTTATTTGGTAAACAGGTAAAATACACAATAATTAGTCGCTTTAATATTTAAATAGATGGCATCTTAATCTCTCCGTATTATTTCTGTGATGTAATCAGCATATATAAAAATGTGATAGATGGCACTAATAATTGAATGGTATAATTCGTTAAATTAGAGGTTTTTATAATCAATCAGTCCTTTATAAAAAAAAACATTCATCATCAATGTTATTATAAATGGCAAATAAATTGCTATTAGTTTCACCTGACAATACCAAAATGTACTATGGCATTGAGCAATCTAATACCCTATATAATTGATGGTGGTAATATCAAATTGCTGAGGAAATATTTTGAAAAAAAAAAACATTTCAGACCGGCGGGCCGCGCATGCATCCCGATATCGAAAACATGAATTTTTCTTCAGTATATATACTTCAGTATAATACTTTCTACTTCTTTTTTTTTTTGGTTCCTACAGACTGGAATTTTAAGAATTATTTGTGATTTTCATAGGTACTCCTTTTATAGAATACGCGTTACCAAGCCCTATTTAAGTTTCAGCTACCTTCGCCGTTGCAGAAGAAGAAGATTTTATTATTAGCTTTGTGTTTCATATTTGATGAAACATATAAATTAAATATTATTCAATTCAGATCAAGACGATTCAGTCCAACCATATCATGTATTGGGGGATAGGTGTGAAAAGGTTCGGATGTCTTAATGACAAATATGCCAGCGTATATTTCATCTACTATACATACATATAAAGGGTTACGAGGACAAATAACCAAAGTTTTAAATATTTGGTAATTCCACTTTTAAATGTTACTAACTTATAAAATTATGTTTGAGTGACAAAAAAACATATTTGAGTATAAAAAAAACATTATACTTAAATTCCAACCTCAAAAAAAAAAGAAAATTATAATATCAGAAAAATATAATAATAATATTTGAGTTTCTAAAAAAAATACATTTTACTTAAAGTATACCTCCGGAAAAGGAAAAACGTGGACACGTCATTGGCCTTGATCAGTATTTCCCATTACAGTTCATTTTCAGCGTCAACCGGAGGGTCATCGAGTTACCCCACCTCTGGACCTCACGGGAAAGTACGATTAATGTCCTTCGTCACCCGGGGATATTGATCGTTCTTTCCGGTCAGACGTTTTCTTCTCTCTTCATTTAAGGGCAGGTTTCTTTTGCAAATCAATTTGTGCTTCGATTCATTTGGGAACAAACCATAAGATGGCATTAGTATCTCATTTTCACAAAAAAAAATACGTTAATCATTCTTCCCCGTAACCCTTCGTATGCTATCTGAAATGTTATTTATTACTTAACATATCCATCAATTATATTGGTGTCATATAGTGCTAGCGTATCGGGCAGCAGCCATTTGCAAATTAGTTATCCTTGTGTTCAGGCGCCCGCCGGTAGATGACAGTTGGCATTATGTATTTTTTTAGTAAGTGTGCCTTATACTGCCGGTTTCAGTGAGCGTTTTTCGGGAGCCAGCGCTGGCAAACGAGGCACTGCCTAAAATTAAATACAATTTTCTCATCTTGTATTTCAAAAGTATCTGTGATTTGTTTTTAATACCGTTTTGAATTTTTTTAGATCCTTATATCGAAAGATCATCTTCAGCTGGAGCCAATCGGTCTTGTATTTGTGTTCTTCTTTGCGTTGATCTTGATCATTCAATTTATTGCTATGCTTTTCCACCGATTTGGCACTCTATCGCATATACTGGCATCTACCGAGCTCAACTGGTACTGCTCTAAGAAGGTAATTATTCTAACTTACATACAATATAAAAAAATATCACCTACCCAGTACAAATACTAATTGTCCAAGTACCTGACTGACAAAAACTTCATTTTGAGATAAAAAAGATTATAGCTGGAACCAGCAACAAAAAGTGTAAGTTTTGGAAAAGCTGATGCTCTCACAGCGATAGCATATTCCGCAACACTCCAATGCTCCATGATTACTAAATGACAACGCGTTTACACCAACTACGCATCGGTTCCAAATATCTTACGGCACTACAGTGTTGCCAACTCTAACATTCAAAATTTCCCATTTGCGCAACGCTGTACTACGGTATTTTTAACTTATTTTTACTAAAAACCTCAGGTACTTCTCCCTCCACAAAATGTTTTTTAACTTTCCTTAATTTTACAGGCTGAGGAACTATCACAAGACGCCCTCTTAGATAAAAACGCCATAGCGATCGTTAAGGATCTACAGAAATTAAACGGTCTCGATGATGGTGATGACGATTCCGGCTCCGGGCCGGATCACGTCGGCAGAAGAAAGACTATACACAAGTTGGAGAAAGCGCAGCAGCGTAAGAGGAACATTGGAACGCTGGACGTTGCTTTCAAGAAACGGTTCTTTAATATGAACGCAAATGACGGCCCAGGTGAGCGTAATTAGAAACCTCATCAGAATTCAATTATGTATAGGTCGACCAAGCCGGCTAGACCATGATAAAGAAATAATATTTATTGCTTTTATCTTCGCACCTTGCGCTAGCTCGAGACTTCGTTATTCATATTTTTTGGCAACTCTGGCCATACAAGTAGAATAAACAAAATATCATATCGAAAAAACGGTTAATTTACAAAATACTGCACTCATGGCCATTTATATATCAATTTTATTTTTGAGTTTTTGCGCAAAATTCAATGAAGGTAACCTATTGGCGACTTCATTGTATGTCTGTCTGTCTGACTATCTTTCTAATTCATTGTGTGTGAAAATATTTTATAACAAGAACTCCTTCTTTAGTTAATGGAACTCTCGGAGCGCAAGTCAAACTTCGTCGTATCTAAATGATTTCGTATTTTCCATTAATTACTTAGGATGTATCTCGGAAGATGGCCCTTATCGTAGAATTAACTCTTCCATGGGAATCAAATATCCCAAAAGACACCGAGTACAAATTAAATAAATACCATGATCTCGCAAATGCCGTCACCCGGAACGGTTTCACTGTTCACCTTCACGCGGTGGAAGTTGGCGCTCGTGGCCTGCCAGCTAAATCTCTGTTTCACCTCTTTAAAGATCTTGGTCTTTCCAGAAAAATAATCAACTCTTTCCTAGAAAAATTATCTAAAACCGCAATTTGCGCATCTCAAATTCTATGGCTTCGAAGGGGGGAGTGAATGGGTGAAAAGGTGAACGCTCACATGTGGCAAGAGAGCTGTCCTAAACCTACCACAGCCGGTCGTTAGTCCGGAATCCACTGCTCACCCCCCAGAAGTGAAAAAAATAGTATCATGATGGGCCCGACTTCGGTCGGTGAATTCCATGGCAGCTCCGTTTGAATTTTATTTTATTTAGGAAATGGCAGTCTTCAAATTTTTTGCTACCCGTACCCGTATTCACGTACCTCTACCACCATATTTAATAGATATAATTTATATATACTAATATTTCTTAGCCACGCTTAGCACAAGTACATCAGTATACCAGTACCGGGACTGCTGAGTGAAGCAATAGATGCTCTTTCTCTATAATAGTTGATCTATTGTTACGATAGTTCATGTCACTCTGTAGCAATAGAACGGTTCCCAAATGTTCCTCGTAGCTTGGGTGGTGTTGGCCAATTTTTATGTCACTTTGGCTTGCCCAACACACGGTTTGACTTCCATCCGGTAGCCTCTTCAAAGAGGGACTTAACCTGACAGGGCCGCTGTGAGCTTCTGCCGTGGCTGTAATCTGCAGTCAGAGGCGGTAAGGATCAGCAGTTTGCGGATTGGTGGACTGTCCAATTTGCTAGATACGCTGCCTATCTGGCGAATAACTGGGGTGGTCTGGAGACTTATGTTTCCTAGCGGAGGTAGCTGTCGACCTGACATCATCTATCCTTAAAACGATTCGTTAGCCACCCGATCCTGAGTGACCATGACGGGCAAAGGGCACCTCGGTCCATGATATATTCAAACTGAATTACCGCTTACATCAGGTAGAGGCCACGCAAGCGACCTCGAATCCGTGACCAGACGGCAGACAATTCCAGCCAAATCTGGTAGCGCGAGGTCGGCCCGCTGGGTTCACTTCCCAGTGCCTCGTGATAAGGCGCTGAACTCTCACGGGCTTGTTGGCATAGTTAGATGTTGGACTGTGTTGTCGCTAAGTCTCTGCGTTCACCTGACGGTTGAAAGAATGATCAAATATCATTATAACTTCCCGCGTTAGCGGTTTGCCCGCAGTAGTTGACAACTCTCAAGTGTAGCAATAGCTCTCGCACAGCTAGACATATTTTAGCTGGCTGAAAGTTCACCTACCAGTATTACAAAATCGTTGCTGTTATTAATGAGGTAATTATCTTCTCAGTGATTCATGCCTACAAGGGTTTGAAAGTACCCTCCAAACCCACAATACAGTTTGTGCTGGATGGCAGGAGCAAAAAAAAATCCACTGAAAAAGCCTTCTCAATAATCGAGAAAGCATCAGATTGGATTCCAGAGGTCGATTCGGTATCTAAACAGCATAATTTTCCTGAAAGTCTTTGATGCATAGCCATCCGTTCAGATGTAATCTATTACTCCCTATCTCGGAAGATGTCTCTTATTGTACAATGATGGGCCCGATTTTTGGTCGGTGAATTCCATGGCAGCTCCGTTTGTATTTTATTTTTATTATCTTGCAAATGCTTACACCCAAAACGGCTTCATTGTTCACCTTCGCGCTGTGAAAGTGGGCGTTTGTGACCTGCTCGCCGAATCTCTATTTCCTCTCTTTGAAGGTCTCGTACTCCATCTTTGTCTGGTCTTGGAAAATAATCGACTCCTTCCGAGAAAGATATGCTAAAACCGCGATTTTCGCATCTCAAATGTTATGGCTTTGAAGGGGAAGTGAACGGGTGGTAAGGTGAATGCTCACATGCGGAAAGACAGCTTTCCTAAACCTACCACAGCCATTCGTTAGTCCGGAGTCAACCTCTCAGCCCCCAGAAGTGTTATAATGATATTATGGGCCCATGGCATTTTCATGAGCCAATTCCATGGCAGCTTCGTTTGTATTTATTATTTAATATCTGTTTTTTAGGCACACCTGTACTGAATCGCAACATGGCTCTGGCTCGTCAGACTATCAAAGCATTGGAGACAAGAAGAAACTCAGTAATGGCTGAGAGGCGGAAATCGCAAATGCAAACTCTGGGGGCACACAACGAGTACGGCATATCGGGGATTGGAGTAAGTACCTATATTTTATAACACCATTGATTATATATCGTATTTTATTGCTCAACGCCGCGCTAGAATTTGACAACTAGGATTTTACTACGAAAAGCAACTCATAGTTACAAACATTCATTAATCTTCTCATATCGTCGCCTTATAATTTTAACTCCATAACTCGAATGTAGTAGTTCTGAGATAAACGCGTTTTAATGTTTTTTTAAAGTTTCAACTCGCCACCATTTTTGATTTGTGGAAACTAATAAGTGGACCTAAATACTAACCTTAACTTCGATAAGTGGAGGTATCGAGTTTTTGCTTTATGATAGCAGACAGTGCTGCGAACTTTCTGCTAAATAAGTCTACATATCGATTTTTAGTATTATAGCTGGAGTTAATTTTCAACTTATCAATCACCGTTAACTCCTAAGGGTGGAAGCATTTTAGTTATTTGGTTTTAAGGGAATATGGTGTTGATATTTTTACATTTTCTGGCATACTTATCTCAAAAATGCCAATTTTCGATTTATCAAGTTTTAATTATAAGGCCACGATATGTTCAATATGGCGGCGTTCATGGCATGGCAGTATGGCGGCGCACTATAGAAGGCGCTCTAAACACATCTATATGATGATCTTTCTCAAAATAAAATAATACTATAATAACAAACGAATTTTTAAATCATAGCTCTTATTATTTTAATATTATTTACATAAAGGTGTCAATTTTTCATTTGGTATATACTGGTTTTAATACGAAATAATTACGCATTTAATTGTTCAGATAGATTAATAGATGGAATTTTATCTCTTTGTATTATTTCTGTAATGTAATCAGCCCATTGCTTATGTTGCGATCGCTAAAGGTGGCTTTAATAATTAAATGTTATTATTCGTTGGAATAATATTAACGAAATCGCGTTTAAATACTGTTGATCAACGTCGTAGGACGTTTTGGAAATTCTTCTGGGTCCGGTGACAAGCAGGTGGCGCTGATAGTATTGTCTGGCGAAACTAATATTCTAATTTGGTGCTAAATTCGTTAAGCAATAGGCTAATTACATTACAGAAATAATACAGGGAAATAGAATGCCATCTATTAACCGGTCGTGCGCCAACAATGCCTATAGGCATTTTGCATCATATGACAGATACGCGCATAACCGTTTCGGCCGGCCCCATATATATATATTATATAAATATATAATATACATGAATAACAAGATTAATTATTAGGTAACAAGAATGAATTGATAAAAAAACGATATTTTTAGTAAATATTTACAAAATCGACAAAAAGTTGCAGTGCAGTATTTTGCATGCAAAGGCTGGATTCGTACCTACCGGCTAATCTATCTGAACAATTAAGTGCGTAATTATTTCGTATTGAAACCTGTATACAAAATAAAAAAATTACATCTTTACGTAAATAATATTAAAATAATAACAGCATTATATTATTATGAGAGATTGTATTATTATGAGCATTATTTTATTATGAGAGAGTTATTACATTTTCATTTTATTTCAAGATAGAATACCGTATAGGCGTGCTTAGAGCGCCATCTACATATATAGTGTGCCGCCCTACTGTCATACCACGAACGTGGCCATATTGAACATAAGAGAAGTTTAATCAATGTTTGCCATTATGAGTACCATCTACATGTTGCGTTTCGTAGTAGAATCCTAGCTGCCTAGTAAATCCTAGTAGAAAAAAATGGTACTAGAAAAAAACACAAGGTTTTTCATACAACCTACATAAATGATTTAGGTAGTATGAATAGCTGTTGCCAATGCCAACTAAGAGATAACTCAAGGCTATGATTTAGTAATAATAATAATAATAATAATAAAACCTTCATTTTAAATAAAAAAGGTGAGCTTATTGCCTTGCGGCAATGTCTATCAGCTAACCTTATAGCTTAAATTTATAATATATTTATTGCGTTGGCTACACAAAAGAACAATAAAAATTAAAGTGATAAAAAAGAAACAGAAAACATAAAACTCGAAAGAAAAAGATAATAAAGAAGGAAAACAAATTACTAAAATTAAATATGTGTGTGTATATTATTAAAATTTTAATATGTGTGGCATTTACTAATAACCCAGTGAATTTGAGCTGGCAGTGACCTTTTTGTCTTTACATATATTTTCGCTTACAGTTGAACAACAACGTGGGAGTTCCAGCGCGCAACCCCCGCATTTCAAACGCTGGTTTATCCGTCAAAGACATGTTCCACGATCCGACCGGTAGCAACGGTAACGGCGGCCAAGTCAACCGCGCCTACGAACCGGCTTTAGGTGACGATGACAACATTTCCTTGAGGCTTCAGCCGAGGTCGAGTCAAGTGCAATTTCAGGGTCGCTATCAGTAAGAAGAAATAAATAACAGCAGACAAAGTGATACTGTTTATAATAATATAAAGAAATGAGAATTATAGATTAAAGTGCGACATATCAACGAACGTTCTTGCCATAGTAACGATTGTAAAAAGCCTGACTTGCACTTCGGATTGTTTGTTTCCGAACTATTCGAACAATCTGTAGTATGACCAGCCTTGATGTCACTGATAGAGATTATTGTCATTAAAAGTCACGACACAAAATTTGTAAATAAACATACTCTACTTAGTCAATTTAATTTGCATACACTTGCCGCTGAGCATTATATTGTATACTTATACTAGGACTTTTGCTAGAAAATTTTTTTACTTATGAGATTAACGCAACGAATACTGCCGTCTTTTATTCCTTTTCATGATTTATTTAATTTTTTGTCATATTTATGAATTAGTTTGTAAGATTTAAAAAAAATGTATGTAAAGAAAAACATAATTTTAGTGTTTTATACCCTGCTAAGTATATAAATATAATACATGAATAGAAATTACAAGTCCTTTTATTTTCCCGAACCCACCAAACAACAAGGAGGGAAAGTATTGTGAACGTGCAAAAACTTATTCCAGATGAAGATGGAAATATCCACTGTGAGCTGTTATGATAGTCATGAATAGGTCTATTGTGTAAAAAAAAACATCTGGTATATTGTAAACAAGTATTGTTATTAAGAAATCTGATGAAAAAATCCCAATGACTTCTTGTTTACTATTTAACCCTTCAGGCCTCGGCCCCTCAGCCGATTGACAAGTTGTTGTCACAAAAAAAATAGTAAAAATTTGTAAAAAAATTGAATTACGGCACTTTCTCCCCAAAACATTAATTACTGCCAAACCACTGTACCCATAATTAAAATGAAACATAATAACGAAATAAAACTTAGTAAAATAAAACAAATTAAATTAAAATAAAATTAAAACGGAGCCGTCACGCTGAATCGTGTTGTGTCCGATATCGGCCAATCGAGGCCTGAGGGGTTAATAATAACTTTATATGATCAGTGATAATAACCAAAGGCAGGTTTATTAGCAAACCTGCAGCGAAAGAAAACAACGTTAAAACGCTTATATTAACCCTTCAGGCCTCGGCCCCTCAGCCGATTGACAAGTTGATGTCCTAAAAAATTTTTGTAAAAATTAGTAAAAAATTGAATTATGACACTGTCTCACCCAAACATTAATTATTGACAAACCACTGTACCCATAATTAAAATAAAACATATTAACATACTAAAACATAATAAAATAAAACAAATTAAATTAAAATAAAATTAAAACGGGGCCGTCACCCTGAATCGTGTTGCGGCCGATATCGGCCGATTGGGGCTCTAGGGATTAATTAATTTGCTACAATAGGCGAACTTAAATTTTAATAGTTCTATTAGTGTAGAACAGGAATCAGTTATATTAATGTAGAACAGGAATCGGTTCTACACCGTGCAATTTAAATTGCGCACAATATTTTAAGGGGTGATTGTATCCATTAAATAGATCATGAAAAAATATATATGTATGTTTTTAATTCGATGAAATAAAGTCCCAAAATAATACAAAACTATTCGAGTGCCAAACTATTATTTGTTTTTATTTCACTTTTTTAAGTATAAAAAAAATATATTTATTTATTTAACGGGTAGAATCAACCCTTAAAATTTCGTGCGCATTTTAAATTCCACAGTGTATTAGTGTAGAACAGAAAACAGTTTTATTAACGTTGAACAGGAATCAGTTCTATTAGTGTAGAACATGAATCAGTTCTATTAGTGTAGAACAGGAATGAGTACTATTAGTGTAGAACAGGAATCAGCTCTATTAGTGTCGAACAGGAATTAGTTCTATTAGTGTAGAACAGGGATCAAGCCCTAAAACTATAATTTAGGTCCCATAAAAAAATCTCTCTTCCTAGGTACAACAAACACTTTTTAAAATCTGCCTAACTTCTCACTTACTTTAATGCACCACAACGAAAACACAAATTTACACTATATGGGGGAGGAGTTAGGAAATGCCTACTCCTCTACAAAAAATATGCACATTGAGCAAACTGGCAGGTTTTACCCGTACTTTTACTTTTACTCACAGGTCTCATATTGAAATCGGCCCTATGATATTTCGTGCTGGTGAACCACGGATTTTTGACTTATATTTTTTTCAATTAACTGACAATCAGTGACCACCAAAATATATTATCCGGCATCTATTAGCAGAAGATGATAATTTGTACACTAAGTTGCTTATGTAGCAGGCAAACGACCAAAAATAATATATATCGAGCATGACTACTTCCTAAGCTTACAATATTAGTGATCGACTTCGCACACTTTTAAATTATTATAACCAAATGATACAATGCTTAACTCATATTTTTTCTTCAGCTAGATAGCGCAGCGGCGACGGCCCAAGGAGGTGTGAAGTGAGCAACGTTAGTTATTTGTTTTGTTACTTCGGGAGATGTTTTATTATCTCGCTGTTTGTATAAATTTATTATACCCATTTACTCCTCCTTCTATGGCTTCGAAGGGAGAGTGATGGGTGATAAGGTGTACCCTCACATGTGGCCAGACAGCTGTCCTAAACCTACCACAGCCGGTCGTTAGTCCGGAATCCACTGCTCACTCCCCAGAAGTGTAATAATACTATATGATGGCCCGGCTTCGGACGGTGAATTCCATGGCAGCTCCGTTTGTATTTATTTTTTTTTACTGGTAAAGATGTCGGGTCTACGGCATTTATACGACAATCTTTTACAATCAAACCTAATATTGTTATGAAGTACCTACCTATTTATGAACCCTAATATGCGTGTAGTATGTAACGTATGTTTAAGTGTGTCTTTTTATTGCATCCGATCGAAATGAAATTCTGTGATTTTTTTCCCAATAGAAATGGTTACCCAGCAGGGAATCGAACCCGGAACCTTAAAATGTTAGATCAGCGACCTAACAACCTGTCGACTTTTATTCGAAATGGACACCTTTTTTATCCCCGCATTATTAAACAGGACAAAATATCCCTAACAGAGAAGTGACGTGTTTTAATAATATTTATTATGTGCCTACCTAACGACTTTTTCATCTTTTGTGATAAATCTGATAAGATGGAACTAATTTAGACGACTTGCGTAATTTCCAGTCATAATAATGTTGAAAAACCGAAAAAAAACGCTTACATAATTATCTCAGAAAAGCCACCAAATGGGGGTGTGAGCAAAACTTCTGATGGTCATTATTATATTATCTTTGCTGATGGTAATAGATGCGATTGACCCATTGGAGTGTGAAGTGAGCGATGCATGCGCGAGCGACCATCGAGCGTTCACACCACAGTAGAAAGAGCTAAGCAGTATGGAAGCTACGTACAAACGATAGAAACGAACGCACTCACACAGACGCACGCTTCAACAATAAGCTAAGCACTTGTCGGTGGGAAGTCAGTCGTGGGTGCCAAAATTGATTTTATAGTGTTCAATTCAATGGTGCCACCAAAGGAAAAGAATAATTAATTTTTAAGTTGTTTATCTATACTACTATATACAATTCTTCAGGGCAGTATATGAATGTATGTCTTTCTGTATGTTTTGATTTGGCTCAAAAACAGCTGAACCGATTTAGGTAAAACTTCATCAAAGTATTCCTTAGAATCTCAGTATTAAAAAAGGCATTATTGGGTTTGTTTGATTTGTCTTAACAATAACTATAACCTTGTGTGATGCCCAGCATCTGATGATGGACTAACTACCTATCCGCACGCAGTGTTGGGCATTTTTCTTTTGTGGACGCACTTCTGTAACGCTTCATCCGATTCGCTTCCGAAACGCTTCATCCGATTGAGCTGAAATTTGGCATGAAGATTGTGGTTGAAATCCGTCCACCCAGCGTTGGCTCCTGACTAGAGGACTCCTCAACGGTCATCAGCAGAGACCCAACATTTTTTTATACGCATTCATTTATGATAGCAACTTCCAAGTTTCACCATGACATGGCTGATGTACCCTGGTTTAGCTCCCGATGAGGGGACTCCTCAACGGTCAACATCAAAGACTCAAAATTATGTATACGCATTCAATTATGATAGTCCCTTTCTGGTTTCACTATGACATGGCTGATGTACCCTGGGTTGACTCCCGAATGAGAGGACTCCTCAGCGGCCAACAGCAGAGACCCAAAATTTTGTATACGCATTCAATTATGATAGCTCCTACCAAATTCCACCATGACATGGCTGATATACCCTGGGTTGGCTCTCGATAAGGGAACTCCTCAACGGTCAACAGCAGAGACTCAAAATTTTGTATACGCATTCAATTATGACAGCCCCTTCCAAGTTTCACTATGACATGGCTGATATACCCTGGGTTGGATCCCGATGAGGGGGCTCCTCAACGGTCAACAGCAGAGACTCAAAATTTTGTATACGCATTCAATTATGATAGGCCTTTTTAAGTTTCACTATGACATGGCTGATGTACCCTGGTTTTAGCTCCCGATGAGGGGACTCCTCAATGGTCAACAGCAAAGACTCAAAATTTTGTAGGTATACGCATTCAATTATGATAGGCCCTTTCAAGTTTCACTATGACATGGCTGATGTACCCTGGGTTGGCTCCCGCAACTGCAGACGCGACCGTAAACGTGACCGAAAACGCGACCTCAAACAGCTACGTCGACGACCATTGCGCAGTCACTTTCTGGAGAGTGATTGAATCCAAATCGGATCCGGCATCCGACTAGTGTGAATAGAGCGACAACATCCGATCAAAAGTCGGCTGTGTCACCCCAAGACTTTTCCTGTCAAGTAGCCAGGAACTTAATTAATCTGAATATTAATACCCCCCCTCCTCAACCTAGCGCCACCCACCCTCACCCCCCCCCCCCCCCCCCGATGAATATGATGACGATGAAATGGAAATAAAAATCTAAAACGAAACCGAAACCGAAATCGAAAACTATCGAAAACGAAATCGACACTCCAACTGCTGCCAACCTAGAGTACATCAACGATGTTATAATGGAACTTGGAAGAGGCTATCATAATTGAATGCGTATACAAAATTTTGTGTCTCTGCTGTTGACCGTTGAGGAGTTCCCTCATCGGAAGCCAACCCAGTTTACATAAGCCATGCCATAGTGAAATTTGGAAGGGGCTATCATAATTGAATGCGTATACAAAATTTTGAGTCTGCTGTTGACCGTTGAGGAGTCCCCTCATCGGGAGCCAACTCAGGGTACATCAGCCATGTCATAGTGAAACTTGGAAGGGCCTATCATAATTGAATGCGTATACAAAATTTTGAGTCTTTGCTGTTGACCGCTGAGGAGTCGCCTCATCGGGAGCCAACCCAGGGTACATCAGCCATGTTATAGTGAAACTTGGAAGAGGCTATCGTAATTGAATGCGTATACAAAATTTTGAGTCTCTGCTGTTGACCGTTGAGGAGTCCCCTCATCGGGAGCCAAGTTATGGTTCATCAGCCATGTCATGGTGGAACACGGAATAGGCTATCATAATTGAATGCGTATACAAAATGTTGGGGTCTCGGCTGTTGACCGTTGAGGAGTTTCCTCATCGGAAGCCAACCCAGGGTACATAAGCCATGTCATGGTGGAACTTAGAAGAGGCTATTATAATTGAATGCGTATACAACATTTTGGGTCTCTGCTGTCGACCGTTGAGGAGTTCCCTCATCGGGAGCCAATACAGGGTTCATCAGCCATGACATGGTGGAACATGGAAGGAGCTATCATAATTGAATGCGTATACAAAATTTGGGTCTCTGCTGTTGACTGTTGAGGAGTTCCCTCGTTGGGAGCCAACCCAGGGTACATCAGCCATGTAATGGTGAAACTTGGAAGTTGCTATCATAATTGGATGCGTACTCAAAATTGTGTGTCAGTGCTGTTGACAGTGGAAAAGTATCCTCGTCAGGAGCCGATCTTGGCTGTAAAATCAGGTCATGATCATGCCATAAAAATGTATTGTCATCGAAACTGTACCCCAAATAAATGATTTTATTAATAATTAAAAATAACATCATTTTTACAAAAAATAAAGATTGACAACCCTAGCGCTCCAATGGAGAGTAGGTATTTATTTTTAAAAATGGGCTTAGTTTCCATACTGCTCATGTTTCTACTGTGTTCACACGAAGCATGGGAGTTGGGCAGTTGACAGGCTCAGTGCTGCCATAAACTGGCACAATTTCTAATCAAAATACTGTTAAAAACCGAAAATAAAAATGACAATTTTCTAGAAATCCCAGAAAAACAACTAATTTCTCACAACTCACATCTAGAAACATGAAATGCCCAAGACTTGTAAAAAACAGCCAATTCTGTTGGTAAAATTATGTATTTGGTAATACTGGCGATTAATTTTAGTAATGGCATCACTGCAAGATTTTATTGCAGCATTATTATGGCTGGAAAATATATAGCCCGACCATTCTCGGCAATATATCTGCAGAAGTATGGCCATAATTTTGACTCTGGCCACACAAACGGGCAATAATGGCCTACGAAATCATACGTGTTGCAGTGGATTATAAAGTTTTAAATTATATTTTATATACGCCATTACTAATATCATACACGCTCACACTCCACACCCACACTCTCAACACACTCCCATAAACATATACACACACACCCTTAAATGGAAATTTAAAACGACAAAAAAAGACGAGAATGTGGATTCGACCTGACTTTAATAAGCGTGTCACTTTAGATATCTAAGCCTGAATGTTTTTGATGATATGAATACCAATTTAAAGATCTTCTCCATATGAGTTCACTATTAATAATAATTTCACAATAGAATTACCTATTAATGATGTATATAAACATTTAAATACACTAATAAATAATATAAATTCTTTCACGCAATTGTAGGTACTTACATAATATATCGGAATAGATGATAATATTTTATAGTTCAAATATATAATCATCAGAAGATATGAATACAAATTGAAGATGTCGTGCGTCGTGCCTTGCATCAGAAAGGGACGCACTTATGGTGCAAAACGAAATAGCAATAAAGCTGGACGGGCTATATTGCAGTGTTTTCGATTGCAAAGCGATCGTCCTGCAACACCCCGGCCACACATAAAAATGCTTCGGCCATAGGAAAAATATATGGCTATATGGCCGAGATATACTACATCTATTTTCGTATATTGCAAAATATGGCTTGCATTGCTAGCAATGTTGCCGGGCAACTGTATTGTAGCCATATATTGCAGCGAAAATGTGGCCTGTCGAATTCTACACCCCGAGCTTCGTACGAATACTCCCTCGCACGTTGCGTGCTTATTTTACAAATCTATGGGTCATTCGCGCGCTGCGCCCTCCATCGGGAGAAAAGTGGCAGTGAATATCCCATTTTGATTTCTAATTTCGGAAAGATTTTCATAAATATACGATATTTTATACAATATATATTCGGGAATTAAAATTGTTTATTGGTTTAACGCATAATATACGCATTGCTTTTCACGAGAATGAAAAACAAATCGGACTGCCATTTTTGAAGATTTGAAGGCTGTCGGCGTTTTTGTCAATCGTTTCGTTTATTGCAAAATCCCGTCGCGCCTTGGCTAATTTAGTTTGTTTAATATTATTATATGATAATGGTTGTAGATGTAAATAAATACGACAGCCTGGCTGCCGATCTGGAAAAGCAGGAACTAGAGGTAGAGTTTCGTTCTAGGTTATGTTTTTCAACACCCGCTTTCTGTGCGATTATTTATATTTTTCTTTGTTTTAGGCACCGAATGGCGTTCTTCCGGCGCAGGCATATGGACAATTACTGGCTATATATTTATATCAATCAGACTTGTTAGTTATTCACACAGTTTATACGGCTACATTTAACTGTGTCACGTCGTTTGGCAATGAATTAACTGTCTTGTTGTTTCAGATGCAATGCGAAATTTTTATGGAGGAGAATACCACCGAATGTCGAGACGCTTAATCCCGAATTGTATGCAATCTGGGCCGTAGGAAGGAAAATGTGGAAGAGAGATTTACCTGGCACTTATACTTCAATCGACTCTTACAATTGGTCGGAAGCGATAGCGGAAATTATGAAATCACTCAAAGGTGCTTGCTTGTGCTTTTTGTTATATGGTGAATTTGCGCTTTAGTATGTCTATCTTAGGGTAAACTTTTTAGTTAACGACTTACACTGTTCAGTTTAGTCCATAAGAGTGTCACGACCGTAAGACTGCCCGTGAGGTCTTATCGCTAAATGGAACAATCTACGCATACTAATGAGGGCGTACTAACAAACACATGTACAACCTCAAGCTCCGGGACACGAAAAAGTGCAGGTTCTGCCAAGAGGCAGAGGAACCTCCCCTGCACCTCATGTGCGAGTGTGGCCCGCTGATGCGTAAAAGATACGCCTACTTTGGTAATCATTACCTCCAACCTGAGGAGGTAATACAATCTGGCGCCAACAGCCTGTTGCGGTTCTTAAATGACACGAGGCTTAGCGCAGAACTATATCAGGTGGCGAACACAATAGATCAACAATGGTGGCAGTGTTACAAGGCTCATAAAGACCTTAGAAAAGCCCCAAACAACAAATAATAATTTTTAAAAAGCTGTTCAGTTGTGTTGTGTATGGTTTTGGCATGGTTTAGGACCTTCGACATAGGTTTTAACTTCCACAATTCTGAGCACCATATACATATGTATGCAGATGACACTCAAGTATTTCTGTCCTTTGACATATGAGACGCTGATTATACAATAGTAAAAATCCATGAGGACCTTTCTAATTTATCACACTGGTCCTGCTAAATCGTCATACCTGCTTCATACTCTTCTGAACTATATCTGGCTAAATATAATTCCCTCTTGGCTTAATATCACTATTGATAATATCCCTATTCCTCAGAGCGCATTCAGCCCATAATTCCGGCCTGAACTTTGATGTGTTTTGAAGAACTTGAAACTGTTTTGCTTGACTCAAGTCTCTTTACCGAGTTACAGATTATCTTAGTAAAAATATTAGGGGGAAGTCCCCTAATGCCGGACGGCACCTAGCGTCGGACACTAATAGTATCTCGACGTCGCAGCGCAATCGATACAAGGACGGATGAAAAGGGTGCGGGTAAGCGTACTCGTTTCCTTTTCCTATGTCTGTATCGATCGTGCCGCGACTTGTTGAGATACTATTAGTCTCCGACGCTAGGCGCCGTTAGGCATTAGGGGACTATCCCATAAGATTCTCCCATAATAATTGGTTACGACGACTGTGTATATCCATATACGCAAGACAATATACCAAGTTAAGAAAGTAAGCGCAGTCTCGAGTGGCAAGGCGTAGCGGGGTGCGATAGGGTGCAAGGAAAGTGCGCAGAGGGATATGTTACGGCAAGCTCCTGTAGTTAACGCTAAGCGCTGGTGGGGATTATCAATTTTCTCAAACGTTTGAATACTGCATCGGCGGAGTGGTAGTTATATGGCGGCCATATGCGAATTTCGTTCAACGGCAGCACAGTAGGCGCAGACGACGCTTGTGGTACATATAGGGTTGTCAACTACAACGGGCGAACCCGTCACCTCAGGAAGTTTTAACGATTAGTCGTTCTCTATCCCGTGAAGTGAACGCAGAAGACTTGGACAAAACAATCCACCGCCAAGCTCCGCCACAGGCCCGCAAGAGGCCAACGCCTTAACCGCGAGATAGCCAGGACTGTTACCCAGCGGGCTTACACTCACGCCCTTGCTTCCAATTGCGACCAGATTACTCCGGTCTCTCGATTGGTTACGAGTTTGAGGTCGCTTGCGCGATCCTCTCCCTTACGAAGCGTAAAAAAAAAGTATATACCAAATCTATCGCGGACCACAGCATCCTTTGCCCGCTGTTCACCCAGGATCGGTTAGCCGATGGTCGTTTCAAGAGCAGTCGCCGTAAGGTCTGCAACCACCCCCGCTCTATAGGAAACAGTACTGTTTCCAGACTCCCCCTACTGTTAGTCAGAGCGCACAGTCGATTGGCTTACGCCGCACGGTGCGCAGACCGTCCAGGAGCGCCAGAAGGTTGATTCCTAGGGGAAACTAGCCTTAAGGCCAGAGTCCTACCCGGGCTCGCACTTCATGCGTGGAGGCCGCCGGATGGGTGTTGACCTGTGAGTGTGACCAACCCTGAACAGATTGGGTCTTCGTGGCCAACTCAGCAAGGGCCCATTAGCGCCCACGCTTGTGGTACAATGTTTAGTAATCGTATTAAAATTTGTGGTAGCCCTTACGATTTGCGACGACTCTCGCTTTGATTTCAATTTCGTTCTAAGAGAAGCTGCTGTCTGTATACTGTGCACATGGCAAGGTTTACCTGGCCTTCGTGAGTTGGATCGAAAATGTATTCAGCGGCTTCAAAATGCCTATGCCAGATTTTTCCACATTCCACTTCGTCCCCATGTATCTCCTTTTCTATACAAATGGAGAACCGCAGGAAATTACTTTTTGCAAAGTTTGTATGCAAAGTTGTGAGGATCAAACTTTTTAATTACTTGTCTCCCAAGCTTAAGGGATCCCAGCACAGCGGTCATCTTGCCATTATTCTGGAGCATAGGACTTCGGTAAGGTAGCTTTGCATATGCAACTACAGCAATGTGATATAGTCAAAGTCTATTAGAGCTTTCAGTACAACACATTCAAATTACTTCAACAACTATGTTCTTAACCTAAAATGAGAGCGTTTTAAAAATTAATACCAACATTGAAGACAACACTCGTTGATATTTTAAGTCGTGCTTAAAAATTACTCTTTGAGCAATATTGTCCTTTATCAATTTATCCTTTATGAAATTTTTGGATGTCTAACGATAAGGCTTTCAAAATTACGCACGATGAAGCTATAAAGTTACTGCTGCCGTTTGCAAATACATATTGTTAAATTTGTCGGCCTAATACTCTTTATTGTGAATTTTCACAAGACATGTGGATGGATGTGTATGTCTGTGTCATATCTGTAACTGTATTATGATTGTAATCGTTCGATTGAATTAAAATGCAATACCTTTAATTTTATCTGAACGAAAAATATCTATGATGTAGTCTATGCGACCGAGGATTTTGAATTCTTGTGAATTTGAAGGCTAAAATAGAATCGGTTGAAAGTCAAAGACATGATTCCAACCACTAATATCGAAGCATATACAGAAAGCTTGAAATGAAATCAGGTCAACCTCCTTCTCGAAGATATCACACTCAAAATTCTTCCATAAGTCCTTGGCTACTTGTCGGGAAAGTCTGGGGGGGGGGAGGGGGGGGGGGGGGGAGGCACAACCGTTTTAAATATGTTTTTTTTTTACTTTTCAGAAAAAGTGCAAGAGCAGGCGTTCACCTTGATAGCCAAGTCATATAGCGCAATAGCGACGGAAGCGGTGTCGTCGATGAGCGGTCTGTCGTCAGCGGACGCTTTGAGGTTATGCGGCGAACGAGGCTGGGAGGTGCAGGAAGAGGTGATAGTGGTCCCCCGGGAGCCCTCCCCGCCGCCCCCCGCCCACCTCTCCAGCGAAGACCAGCTCAACAAATTAACGCAATTTGTTTCCTTCCTCGAGAACTGAGACCGGCGACATCCCGCTACTGTGATTTTGTGATGCGACCAAACCGGTCGAATACTGAGACATTATATCAAATATAATATCACCATGTATTTTCATCTCTTTGTAAAACTGCTATTCGACGAATACTTAATTATTATCGAGGCGTACGCTTAAATCAGTCGATACGTTCAGGGCGAGGAATTGACATTTCATTTTATTTAACGCAACGCAATGTCGTCGCAGACATCTTGGTTTTTTTCCACATTATCAAAAATTACATTTTTAATCGGAAAATAATTATAGAGACAATTTGTATATGAGGCACAATTTCTGTAATTTTTACTGAAAACTTCATCTACGCAAGAAAATGTGCTTTTTAAAATATTGAAAAATTCAGAGAACCGATGAAGAGTGTCTTCATAATCCATAAAGTCGTTGATTTTGTTGATCAATGTTGTTTAATTTACAGAGGGAAAGAAGAATTCAATATTTGGCCAAAATATTTAATTGTGTTGTAATGTTTCAGCAAAAATAATTAATTGTAATTAAAGAACGTAAAATCCTCGAGTTAAGATGTAAAATCCTCGTATTCTAGCTAGTGATGGGTCATTCGGGCTCCTAGTTGAAGCTATTCCATTAGCAAAGAGCAGATCCAGAAGGGCGGATTCTACTCCGGATTTGAACCCGACAAATATTGCATTAACTAGCCGCTGAGTCGGCTACACCACTCCGCTGCACCGAAGCGTCATTCCACTCCGATTAGAACCTAGATTCTACCAGACAGCACCTGAGTGTTGCCGAATTTTCCTTTGCCAGGTTTTTATAATTTTTCTAATAAAAGGATTTTTTTATAATTTTGTTTTTGTAAATCTCAATAATTTATGAAACATTATGGCAATTTGGTCTCCATCATTTCAATAATTCCTTACAATCAGGTATTCATACTGCATTTTGCGCTTTTCGATCACGGCTTAATTTAGAAATAACCGAAGCAGTAATCACCCATTATTCGCACTTTAGTAATGGATACTTTTGTTTTTGTAAATCTCAAGAATTGATGAGACGTGGCATTGTGGTCTCCATTAATTCAATAATTCCTAACAATTATTTGTAACAAACTAAGCAATAAACAAGAGTTTTGTAACAAACTAAGCATCTCAAGAATTTTGTAGTCTATATTTTGAAACATTGGCCAAGTTTGAAATTCTTCTTTTACATTGTGTATTTAACAATTTGTGTTTTTTAGACATCGAATATAATAGTTTCTTGGACATAGCAACTTTGTTGACATAAAGACACTCTTTCAGTTTGCTCATAATTTTAGAATGCATATTTTTTGTGTCTGAAGTTTTAAAAAAAAAAAGGCAGATAGGACCCCATAAATTGCCCTCTTTACATGGAACATAACAAACTAACGAAGAATGCAAATAAACCGACGCTTCTTTTAAGAAGAAAATGTTTTTTTACATTTTCTTTCTTTTACAATGTCATGGATGTGACTATTAGGGCCCATTCCTACTTGTCGGGTGTCGGATTTGTTTTTAAATCGTATGTCACCGCCTATGTTAATTTTAGTGAGATGTCGGATCTTATTGAGGCTCCAGCCAATCGACACTCTCTAAGAGGCGATTGTGCATAATCAACGTCGACGAAGCTTTTGTTCTGATGTACTTTTCAAGAATAAAACAATGAAAAATAGATAGTAAAAAAAAATATTGGGTGCACCCAATCCTGAACAAAAGATTTCCTTTAGGAACTTTTCGGACCTTAATCACTGAATTGAGAAGTTCGTTGATACTCTTTATTGTGAAATTTCACAATGGTCGGGTTTATTGTCATAAGAGAATCTCTTCCAACCAACCCTACTATGAAGTGTTTATATGTATTTGCGTATAAATGTGTGTCTTGTTATTGCATTCGATCGACGTAATTCAAATGCAATTTCCTTAATTTTATTGCATTGGATAATGGTAACTTAGCTGGGAATCGAATCCAGGAACTTACAAAGTAAGATCAGGCAACCTAACCATTATGCTAGCGGGCTGTATAAGTGACAAACATAAGTTATTTAATTATTTTATAATGTTGATTACTGCAATTAGCGATTAAACCGGTACAAACTTAGTTAAAATAAACCACACAAAATGCAAGATTAAGAGATTGCATTTTTCCCAATGAAATTTCCATTTGACGTTTTGTCTCAAAGGACGATTCTTTTATGGACTAGTGCAGTGGTTCCCAATTAGTTTTTCCTGCGTACCACTTCAAGAAAGATCTCAAACTTGTGTACCCCTTATTGGAGAAATGATAAATATAAAATGAAATAAGTTTTCTTATAATATTTAGTATCAAAATACAGTTGATGACAGTGATAATCAGTTTAATGTGACAAATGTGCACGTTTTTCTTTCAACAACTCTACAAAGAACTTGGTCAAGAGATTCCCACGCGTACCCCTGGGGGTACGCGTGGGAATCTTGACCAAGTTCTCGTGGGAATCGTACCACTAATTGGGAAACACTGGACTAGTGGGATCAAGTCTTCAGGATATCTTTCTCCATTATTACAAAAATCAAACTCGTCTACCATAATCACGCACATGCGTTTCCTTTCCGAATATTGTGATGACAGCGGGCGGCGTGTAACACAGAGGGTGTTTATCGGGTCCGACATATGGAAAATTCGAACAGTGCAATACAAGCTCATACGTTAGAGAGATTCAACATGATTTTTGTTCGGGTCTGTCTCGCTGGCAAACCAGCCGACAATACTTGACGGAGCCGACAAAAAATCGGTCTTGTGTAAATGTGAATAGATCCTACAAAATGTTCTACCACTAGAGCGGCTGAAATTTTGTTGGGCCCGACAGCCGGCAAGTGGGAACGGGCTTTTACAGTAACTAAATGTTGGCAAGATTAAAAACACTCAAACAATTGGTTGTCCTTATATTTGAAGTATTTTCTACAAGTTAACTTTGGTGATTGGTGTCGCCACGGGTTAGTTGCCTTTATTGTTGCTATATTTTTTAAAAGAAAACTGGATTATGTATGTTTTTTGCAAAACTAGTTTTTTATTGATTAGGAGAAAAACCAAGATGGCTGCCATTATGTTCCTTGGCAATTATGTCCGCTCGCTCAGAAATAGCAAGAGACGACATTACGGTTGTATTTTTATTCTATAAAGCGTCAAACTCGTACCTAATTCATAACATTGTCTTCATTTTAATTTGTAAGGGAGCATCTGATTTTATTTTTAGGCCATTGATTTATTCTTGTTTTATGGTCGACATCGATCTCTAGCATAAATACACAGCTTTCTAAAATATATATTACTTGAGGAAAAAAACGGAAATGAATACTCAAAGGTGCTCCGCTCCCTCACTTCTGATTGTTTCCTCTCCAATGGCCGTCTAATTTAATTAACTTTTGATAATTTGTTATAACGAATATGCATTCTGGAATGTCCAACGAGAATGAAAGCAGTAATAATTGTATAGCTTAAAATAAATAAGGTTTTTATTTAGTGAGTTGCTTTATTATTTAAAAAAACGGATATAGTGCGATCTCGCGGATTATCGGAGCACTGCTTCATCGGCGATTGGAATAGTAAAACCATCTATACAGTGGGTGGCGCTCACCGCCGTAATAGCGTAGTTCGTTAAATATTCGGTAGATGGTGCTTACTGCATTTTTCCCGCCGTAAATCAAGTTAAATGGCGAGTTGCCACATTTTGATTGAGCCGCGAAATTCATGAATATTCAAACTGCGTCTTGCGCTTTTCGATCACGGCTTAATTAGAAATGTCCTAAGCTGCAATCAGCCATTATTCGCGCTTTAGTAATGGATACTTGTCACTATTTCTCTCTTGCATATTAATTATTGTTGCTGTCACGATGACTTTATTAGCCCGTAGCCCCGTGAGTAATTTCTTATTCTGATTTGGTTGCAGACAAACTAGATAACTTTAACAGATTGTGTTAGAATTTCAAACTCAAATAAATTTTCACTTAATGCCATGTTATTCCTTGTTTAAAATCAGTTATTCACTTGAAGGGTTAGCCCTCTTGTCCACACGTGTTTTTTCGCCGTGTATGAATCACTATGGAAGCTTGTCCACGGACACGGCGGAAAAACGGACGGCGCCGCCGCCGTGTCTGTGCACAAGCTTCCATAGTGATTCATGAAAGACTGACTGACTAAACGGCGAATTAACCGTGGATTTTCACGGCGAAAAAAACGTGTGCGGAAAAGAGGGCTTACGGGGGAAAACGATCAATGTCATTTTTTGATGCCAGACGCGCACTACGGTGCGGTGCGGGACGTTTTTTTTACGCCGAACGGAAAAAAACACCGATTTTTTGTAGTCCGCGAACTACGGTGGAAATTTATGACTTATTAGTCATTCGTTGTTTATGCAAGTCTACCGTCGATCTGCGGAATAATTTTCGCAGTACGCGGGGTTCTATGTTCTTAAATAATTCAATAGTATGGAAAAACCCGTCCGGTGGCGCACCGCGGTCCATCTGCAACAAGCCACAGAATTTAAAACCGGACCGATTTTTTATCCGTAGTGCGCGCGTTTTCATGTAATTCTATATTCACAGATTTTTCGAAAATAAAACGCACGGGATTCTACCGCAGTGCGCAGTTAGCCTTAGATGAGATAAGTTTTTCTGCGGTAAGAAAATATGTAAAATGTACTTGCCTTTTTTATAAAAAACAGCTACCTATATTTGTTTTACAGACAAAATATATTTTTTTGTCACTCCCATAAACCTTGACTAAAAGGTGATATTTTTCATTTTTAAACTAGTTTCGCCAATAATTTGAACATTGATAGTTTTGTAAAATCGAAGACTATCGCGGTTGTTTGACATTATAAACAGGATAGAGATTCTTACCATACGTCAAGGGCGCGAGAGATCGAATAAGTAAGAAACTTACGCTTACTTTGAGAAAAAAATATATTTTCTATTGAAAAAACATTTTCTTCATTGAAGCAGTGTAACGGTTGCGAGTGTACCTACATCTATCATAATCACGCGCAAGCTGATTTTAAAATCGAGCGGAATGGACGGTAAATGAGTAGGTACCTAGCTAGTTGAAAAGGAAGTTGATAGGCATTGATTTTATAGTGTAATAAAATCAATGTTGATAGGGTCTTGCAATAGAATTGGTAGACTGTAATGGGATTGCTATGGTATTATCATTATACAATATTTACATAAAGTTGACCATTTCTAATTTGGTATAGGTACGGGTTTCAATACGTAATACTTATGCCGTTAATTCTCTATTTTATTTATTTTATTTAAGAATTAATTACTATGAAACATTGATTATCTTATAAAAATAACAGGAACCGAATGGCAAAACCTTAACCTTTTGCTTATATGTTTCTGTCACCCAACTGGGACTAGCCCGTTCTAGGGTGGACAAGACTCTAATATTACAATCATGTTTGCTTGATTGCTTGCAAATGTACAAGTTTTCGTTAAAAGCTAATAACACTAAATTGCCCTAACATGTGATCTTCAAAATAAAAAAAATAAAAAAATAATAATAATAACAAAATATTAAAAGATAATATAATAAATAAAATGCAATCCCATTATATAATCGACAATAAATATAATATAAAATTCGATAAAATAAAATAAATAAAGTTATATGTGAGAAAAGAAAGAAACAGTCATTAATATTTATTAGTATAAAAATACCTAGTCTAAAAAGTATACATCATTGTCAAAGTCGAAGTCAACTCTCTCCGTATTATTTCTGTGATGTAAATGAATGTTATTATTGTTATCATTGGTTAAATTATTGGGTTTATATAATCAATCGGCCATTTATAAAAACCATTCATAATCAATGTTATTATACGATGCGGTCATCGCCAACTCGTGCTAAGAAGCTGAGCAATCTAATAGGTACCACATATAATGAATGGCAAGGTATACCGAAAGAGCAGTATATGCACTCTGGAGCGACAGGGCATTGCGGGGATAGGGTGCTAGGGAAGTGAGCAGAGCGGTAGGTACGTTTCGACGAACGCCCTTGGTTAGCGATATGCGCGTGCGAAGGTTGGCGATTTTCTCAAACGTTTGCACATCTGCGTCGGCTGAGTAGTAGACATGTGGCTGCCATATGCGAGCCCTTGGACTCGGGACGTAGCTCACTTTGATTTAAATTTTATTCTAAGAGGTTCTACTGTCTGGTATACTGTGTCAATGGTATCCAATGGACCTAATACTTAGGTAGACCAGAGGGTGCCAGAGGTTCTGGATGGTGTAATATGGGCCGAGGAACGGTAACCGACGCCACAGTATACAGTATACTGTGCCGATGCGGCACGTAGTAATTGTAACACGATTTTCTTGTAACCGTATGATTAACACGACACACAAGAGTCGAACCGCGGACGCTCGGTGTTCGGTTGCGAGGATGTTCTCCTGGCGAGCGTTGTTCGGGCGGATTCGAGCCTCGATCGAGTCGTGCGCTCTAACGGATAATATCAAATTACCTAGCCGGATATAATAGCCGTCTAAGAGAAAGAAGACATTATTGAGATTGCAGAATAGGTACTTGCTCCCTTTTAACCGAGACGATAGTCAGGTGCGTCGACTTGTGGTGCTTCCATCCTATTACAGGGAGGGGGGGAGGGGGGGCACCCCCACCGCTCTGCGCCGCCGGATATTTTTTTACTTTCCCGGCCCACCAACTGACGATGAGGGAAAGTCATGTGAAAGAGCATTTTTTTTTTCGATGTAAAGACATATTTATTTTGAACCCCAGAGATGATTCAGACTATTTCCAGATTGAAGTCTGCCTGTGTGTCTATCTGTCTGTGTATTACTCCACGATAGCGCCCAAACGGTTAATCCGATTGAGCTGAAGTGTGTTATGCAGGCATCATTTCGGAATGGCAAGATTTAAAAAGATTCTGGTTGAAATCAGTCCACTAGAGGGCGCACTAACCTTATATTAACATCGGAATATTGGAGTTAGAGACTTGAAAAGCGGTACCTTGAGATGCCTTGTTTGACCGAAATCACGTTGTGAAATGGTTTGAATATCTCGTATTACACACTGAGAAAAATATAACGATGTAATACACGGAAATTTTCTCTGTATTACATCTCAATATTTTTCTCAGTGCAAGCGACGCAAATAATATGTTAATTCAGCCATAAATTTTATTCGATTAATAACGCTATCTATCTATTGGCTCTTGGACTTAATCCGCCATTAGCCGAGAAACTAACCACGCCGCCTGGGGCGTCGCTATGGGTTGGTCGAACTTAACCAGGTTCGTCCGCCGGTCGAAAGAGGCGCTCATCGATTTTATTTTTAGGAAAATATTCAAATGGTACCATTCCTTGGCTACTTGTGAGGAAAGTCTTGGGGTGGCACATTCGTTTTTTTAAAGAATAATCACTCAGCCCAGCCAAAAGTTGAAAGTTTAGGAATATGCACAATATCATTTTGTTCAACGAAATAGAGGGTCGAACGGTTTTATGCATCTTAGGCCCGCATTGGTTGAGACACATCCGGTCCATAGTGCTTACATAGCCCTAAATTTTGTGTAATACACCGCCTCGGTGCGAGATTTCGCTCCCAAATTAAAAATGTCAAATCTCAATCGAGCCAGATCGGCATTCGTTATCCATAAAGCAGAACTTTACATCCTCGTCATTCTTCTCTTAGCAGCCGATACTTCATTATCACATGGCGCCTTCCTTTTACCGCTCTGCGGCCAATCAGGTCTAAAAACCACCGCGCCTTCTGCCATAGAACGTCTGAACAGCTCAACCTTTCGCTGTTTCTTCTTCTTATCCAGGGTTTTCCCAGACAGGTACTTGCGGAGCCGCTTTCGCAACACCTTGTCACCTTCAATCAACGACCTCCACTGGTCGGTAGTCGATGAAGCCGAGTACAGCGACTACAGCGGCTACAAGCCAACAGCCTCAATATCATGCAGGCCACTTCCGCCGGAAGCTTCGCCAGGATATCGGCTTCTAGTGAGAGGCCGATGCCCATCAGCGCAAGGAGCGAACGGAAAGACATCTTGACAAAATTGACGAAGCGAAGATTAAAAATCTTGCTAGACAATGTCAGAATTTTTCTAGGATAGGGGTCCTTTGAAAGGTGCCGGACCGTGCAGACGACGACCGCCATGACAGTTTTTGGGAGAAAGTTACCAACGTGTGTTGGAACACAGGTAAATACTCGAATTTATAGATTTTCTATAAATTGATGGAACTTCCCTTCTGCAATTTATTACCTATCTCGAGGTAAAACGCAGCAGGGAGAATCAGAAACCTCGATAAAGAATTTGAAACATTTCAAGCTTATAAAGTCGTTAAAATACTCCTTATTTATCTAACCGTTAGCTCTTTTCCTTAACATGTGGAGCGCTTTTAACTTGATCATTCAACTTGCGTTACTCACTCACTTGCGTGATAAGGAGAGTAATTGCCAGTTTCTTGCCCTTGCAATTCCCTTCGAGCCCTTTCTCGCCAGTATACCCGTTTCCTCATTTCCCTGAATTCCACTTCCCGAGGGCCGAATGTTTCCGTGCAGATTGGGCTTGAAGAATACCTTGTGTTTCTATGGTGGGCCCAACTCACGTTTCAGATTTTACGGTTCAACTTCCTCGAAGAGGAACTTATCCTAGTTGGGCCACAGTAAACTCTACCTGCGGTAGTATCGCGCAGTCGTAGACAGTTAGGATCTGATCTGGGAGAACACCTCGGGCCGCTCTTGGGTGATTGGGCAGTGGCCGTTTTTTAGCTCAGATTTAACCGGGGGAGTCGGAAAACGTACGTTTCCTAAGAAGCGGGGAAGACGGTGACGATCACTTATCCTTAGAAACTATTCGTCAGCTACCCGATCCCGAATGAGACAGGCGGGCAAAGGGCGCCTCGGGTCAGCGATGAATTCGAATACGAATTACCGCAAATTAGGTAGAGGCCGCGCAAGCGACTTCGAATCCGTAACCAGACTGGAGGATAGAGAAATTCGTCCAAACCTGGTAGCCATGGCGCGATCGCCCTACTAGCTGGCACTTTCCAGAGCCTCGCGGTTTGTCAAATTCTAGTTGCTAAATTGTAGTACTACGTAGAGCAATTTAATACGCTATATCGACCCGATCTAAGATTTTTCTGTGTCCAATGGTTTGGCGTAGTTATTCCAAATCTGCTGCATTTTTATTGTCGATATGGCGGCATCCTATTTTTTACACGACTGCCCGACAAAAAGGAGTGTAATATGTTCGGGTTTCATATATGTATGTTTTTCGTTTCTTTATTCCACCATAACTTCTAAACGCTCGAACTGATTTAGAAAAGTGTGGTATTAATACAATCGTTATGCCATCCCGGGTGTCATACGTTATACCTTAACTGTGCAAATATTAAGTAAATAGTTGTCTAAATGTCCATTTATCCTAATGTCATTATAATAACACTAAACCTACCAGTAGCGGTCGAATTGACCGTTTTCAAACTTTTGTACAATTTTCACATAGTTTAACGTTATAATATCGCTATCAAACTATATGACTTATTAAAATATGCATACAATATATTATTCAGCATTTACTTCTAATTTTCCTTTTTTTACCTAGAAATATTTCTCGTGAGTCCTACCTACCGCCACAGTATACCAGACAGTAGCTTCTCTTAGAACAAAATAGAAATCAAAGCGAATACGTCACGAGTCATAAGGGCTCGGATGGTCGCCAGATGTATCGCTACTCGGCCTACACAGATACCCGAACCCTTTAAAAACGTCGGCAGCCTTTACCTGCCCGTAATGCGTACCGTTCGAGTTTGTCGTGACGAACACCTCTGCCCACATTCCTCGCACCCTCTTCCCGCCTTGCCTTGCAGCTCGAGAGTAAAGCTACTGGGTGGTATACATACTGTGGTCGGTCATTTTGACCGGTGGAGAAAATATTTTATTTACTATTTCAAGGGCCGATTTCTATATGAAACCTGCGAGTAAAAATATGAGTAAAGCTGTCAGTTTGATCAATATACAATTGTGTTTCAATAGGTAACCGATGTCGGTGGATCTAACCAACTTACCGATAACAGTCGGTTCCCTTCATACAAAATGCGATATAAATGTAACCGCTCAAATTCGAGCAGTTACTTAGGGGGGGGGGTGGGGAAGTTATCATAAAGGGGATTCTCGACTGTCATTAGGATGCTGGCACCACACTGTCGCCTGTATGCTGGCATTAGGCTACCTCCAAGATTCCAGTACCATGATCAGAATGCCGGCATGGGCTGACACCAGGATGGAGGTACCAGTTAGCAATCAAGATCTTGATAAAAGGCAGGTAACAAAATGATAGTACAATAATGACACCGGGATGCTGACACTAGCCTGGCACAACGAAGTTATCTTCAGGTTAGCACCAAGATGATGGTACTGGTGTAACACCAGGATGCTGGCACTATTTTCACTAGAGGATGCTGGCACTGGATGGTACCAGGATGCCGATACCGGTCCCCACCAGGATGCATTTACCAGGCTAGCTCCATGATCCAGGTACCAGGTTAAAATCAGAATACTGGAACCCGGCTTGCTGAAACCAGGATACCAGTACTGGTGATACATCAGGGTGCTGGCACTAGTTTGGCTCCAGGATGCTACTACCAGGCCGGCTGCAGTATGCTGACAACACCAGGATGCTGGTACAAGACGCTGGCACCAGGATGCCAATACCAGTCCCCACCAGAATGCTGGTACCAGGCTGGCTCCAGCATGCCGGTAATAGGATGCTGGCACAAGTTTGGCCCCAGGATGCTCGAACTAGGCCAGCTCTCCAAGATACCGGCACTAGGTTAAGATGCCGGTACCGGAATGCTGGCATTATTTGAGCACGAAATTTGAATTAAATTTAGATATCTATGGATAACATTAAGTTTGGTTTCTTTTATGGGAATAAATATAGTTTTAGTTTTAAAAAAAATTTAGAATTGAAATTATTTAAAAATAAATTTAGGCTGAACTTCATAAAAAATCATCATTATATAACAATATATATATCTATATATATATATATATATATATATATATATATATATATATATATATATATATATATATATATATATATATATATATAAATATATATATATATATATATATATATATATATATATATATATATATATATATATATATATATATATATATATATATATATATATATATATATATATATATATATATATATATATATATATATATATATATATATATATATATATATATATATATATATATATATATATATATATATATATATATATATATATATATATATATATATATATATATATATTCAGTAATAAATCTATCATTATATGCGGTAAATAATAAAATCGATAACTTTTTTAATCACCGGTCAATTTGACCGAGCGCAGTAGGAATAGGTATACTTACAAGAACTGTCGGTGGGTTTAGTGTTAACATAAATATATCATGTTTAGTGTCAAATGAAATGTTTGATTGCATGCATTCCGATAATATATATGTTTACATATATATGGATAAATATTTAAACAACAAATATTTCTTAAAATAATTATAAATACAGAAGTTTACTTTTTGTAAAGGCAGCCGTGTTTTTCCCATTTAAAATATTTACTTTTATGTATCTTTTTCGTCTCTTTATTCCTCTATAACTTCTAAACGCTTCAACCGATTTAGAAGTGTGTGGTATTGTTAGAATAGTTATGTTATCCCGAGTATCATAGGGTTATTAACTGTCCAAATATCTAGTAAGTATTTGACTATATGTCCAAATGTCCAAATCGTGTTTAGTATCAAATGGAAGGTCTGATTGAGTACATTCCAAAAATATATATGTATCTATTTGGAAAAATACATATTCCATAGATGTTTCATAAAAAACCGTAATAAAAATAATTACAAGTAAAGTAAGTAGGTACTACAAATGATTCCAGAAGCTGACGGAAAATCGGATACCTCAATGAAATATATATTTTAAAATAGCTTAGATCTTCAGGATAATGGTTGATTATGGGCAAAAATCGCTCAATACATGGAAAGGGGGCAAATCGCTCTCATCAATTTTGTTTACACTAATAAACACTAAATTATATCAAGCGACCAGAAATAGTACTAATGTAAATAGATAGTTCGAAAGAGTACATACAAATGAGTATAGAGAGCGTTTAATTTTATATAATTATTTGAGGTTTCAATCAAATGTATCAAATATAAAAAAGATATTTAATAAAATCAGTCTTATTTTGTTGTTATGTTCAATACTTTACTCTCCTTGTTATAAATACAATAGTTCACTTCTGTAACGGAAGTCGTGTTTTTTATTCTTTTAAATATATTTACTTGCATAAAAAGTGGAGATAGGCCTGCGATAATCTCTCTGCCTCTGTTGGTGCCGTTCTAATAGCAGTCGTTATTCCCTGGGCAAATATAGCTCGTTGTGCAGATTTACGACGCGCGCGCAGTGCTCCAGCCGCCACCCGGCCGCGTCCCATAAATCGCGTGCGACGCGCCCCGCATCATCTGAAAGTCAAATTTAACAATTTCGAGAATGCTCGATGCGCGCAACAACGTGAACTGTAATGTTGCCGAGGTCGTGGTCTGCGCAGTGCTCTCCGCACGCGTGACGTTGCGCTCAACTCTCCCACGGGATGCACTGCGACAGCCTGCAGCCTGACATCGTGAAGGAGGACCGTTACCTACTAAAAACTAACAGTGGCGTAGATATTTAAAATTAATTATTTTAGCTACCTAATTTTTGGGGCTGGCAGCACAGGCTATATTTTATTGTGATACATATTGGTTTTTAATATGAAATCACGATATTTGTAAATCAAGTCGGAAAAAAATAACTGGTGAGTTGCTTTATCGGCGTGCGCTGAAGAAACGGTTTGATATATTGGAAAACAATACTTATATAGGTATGATAAAAACATCGGCCTTAAAGAGGTCTATAAAAACTCGATGACTTTCATATCTAACTTTTATTAACTTTATTAAAGATCAAGAAAGTAAAAAAAATAAGTAGGCAGTGTTTATTGAAAACATTAGCAATAAAATAAGAATCCTTATCAAAATAAATTATTCCATTATCACGGGCGTTAAATAGAGATACAATTAGCCACTATAAGTGTTTAGGTGGTATAGTTATAGAGATGAAAAATCAGTACACTCTCAAAGGTAAGCCCGTATCCAGACTTTTGTTTCGGGGGGGGGGGGGACATTCATTAAAACAACGCCCGCGACACCCACCAAACTTGAATTTGCCCGTATAATGACATGAGAATACACCGGATTTTAAGGGTTAAATCCTCCCCCCCCCCCGGATACGTGCCTGACAGGTACATAAGTCGCGGATTCTCCCTGATTCTCAATTTTTTCTCGACTTTATTTTTTAATCGAAAAATTTCGGGGGGGGGGGGGCGTCTCCTGTGCCCCCCCCCCCCCTGGAAACGTCCTTGCTCTCAAAGGCTTTAGACTCTTTAAAAAAAATCTTTGTTTTTTTATTTTGGGGGCAAAAAATGAAACTTCTGTCTACAATCGACGTTCCATTCAACTCTGCTAGGATACTAAAAGGAAGCCCAAAAACGGATGTCTTGAAGCTGATTTCGCAGAGTGCAAATTGAGACAAAACTATTCTAGAAATCTATTTGTTCATATTTTTAATAACACATCAATTAATTAATTTAAATATCTAAAAATGAAAACATTGTCATATTTTAATAATATTATGTGAATATTATAAATAGGATATAAACGAATTTACCGCGTGAAATTTGTAGCACTCGACGTTTCGGTAACGTTGCAGCAAGTTTCACGCGGTAAATTCGTTTATATCCTATTTATATAATATCAAACAACCGCGATAGTCTTCGATTTTATAATATGTGAATAGTTTTTTGGTCGTACCAGTTTCATTTTGGTAGTTATACCTAAAATTATGTGTTGAAAACTCTATTTTTTTAACTTATCACCAATATTCGAAGGTGGAGAAAGATAATTAAGTAACTAATTTCACAGTAAACCGTCGCGTCGTATTAATATAGGGACAAATGTTTTGAATATTCTCTCGCAACATTGTTTCTATGTGTCCCGCTGAAATTCTTGGGAACTTGTTTCGCATCATATTTGAGGCAATGCCTCGAAATTAATACGCTGATTGATAATGTAGCTCCAATATAAATATGTAATATAGCTACATAGGTATATAGTGATTTAATTACATGCTACATGCTATAATGAATAAGAGTAAGTAGAGGGAGGGGGCTTTTGTTCAATTTCGCACTGGGCCCATTGTTTTAGGTTACGCCACTGCATTTATTGTAAAAATAACGTTTTGAAAAACAACCTTTTAAAACTAAGACATTAAAGAAGATTTGTATTTGATTTGCGTTTAGATTAATTGATATCTGACTTGAGAATTTACAATTATTTGTTTATATTTAAATGTATATCTTAGGAAACGTTTTATGTTATTCAGAGCATCTAGAGAAGACGGTCCTCAGTTTATCTAAATTGATTCGTTACTTAATTACCAACCTATATTTATGTAAGTAAATATCACATAACTCTGAAAATAACTGTAATTTTAAAATTAAAGGATGTTGAAAACTGGAAAGTAGTACTGAAAATCATCGATATATTAGCTAGATATGCCCTCAGATACAAATAAGTTGGCTCCATATCCTTTGCTTGTAAAACATGTGGCAGAGTGAGCAATACATTAAACAGTATGCGAGAGAATAACACGCCAATATTCTTCGCGGCAGCTCTCACGCCGGAAACGGTCGGCTGTCTGCCAGCGGACTGCGACCAAACTACTACTGGCCGGCTTTTAGTGATGGTTTTTAAGTAGTACTTTCAGAGCCCATCTAGGAGATCATATATCAATGGTGAAAATGCCCAGTGGCCTTAAAAAATTGTCTCTGGACTGTCTGTCTCTTACCTAGTTTCCGCAAGTGTATGCCGCAAAGTGTCGGTAGAGCCCTAATGGTTCAAGAAGAGGACGTGTCCGCTATTGCGGCCAGCTCCCTCCTCTACTCTCCCTCTGTGCGCCATGCTTTCCGGGCATGCGCGATCAAATGTCGGTTTTCGGAATGCATAAATCGTCGCTTCGCACGCTGCAGACATTCGTTCACTTTCACTTCCTCGTTACTCGGCGGGCCAATGGCGGCGCTGGTCGTCGTCCCCCGACCGCCTCGCCTCTATGGGCCGCCTTTCTCACAATTCGTCAAAAAAGACTCCGCCCACATTTCAAATCGTATCCATGAGGGTTAGGCAGTTGCCGTTAGGATATTTCGTATGCAATGCAGGTGATGCGGCAGGCATCCTATGAACGAGAACAGCGCGTTGGCATACGATAAGTTACTAAATGTCTAAAGCTTAACTACTCATTTTCATAGTTTTTCCAAACTTTTATTCATTAAATTTTAATCTAATTCGTGGTAAAACTGATAACCCTAGCTTACTAGCCAAGGTAGATCTTTTCATACTTAATAATTATCTTCGTGCTCGATCGCACCATATTTTCGCGGAGCCGTTTTCGCGCACTAACCTACGAGGTGGAACTTGTTAGCGCGTGCTCTGCGGCACTTAAATGAAATTCATTCGATGGCACCAGGTTTTGATATTTTTACCGCCAATCCTCATTTGTTTAAATTTGCAGGCTTCAATTATTTATTCTTATATGATAGCTAGTATTATGTGGCATTTTATTTGTATAATAACGGTGACATATTAATTAATTTTTCTCTTCACCGCATTGTTTTTACTGTAATGTTGATTAGTAATATGCGAATAAACAAAGATTGAATTGAACTGAAAAGCCTTCGGAATATGTTAAAGCTGCACGCTCTCCGCCCTGTATCTCAAAAACGGTTGAGCGCATAAAAAAATGTTTGGTACAAAATTTGTCGCAAATCGTATGCTCTACATTTTTTATTTTATATGTTAACATCATTGGAGCTATAGAAACCTAGATAATTGCGAAAAACCGATTTTTGTAACCTTTGACCTTGAATAACTCACGACGCAGACACGAGATTTTATGAGACTTTTGAGACATAGAACGCCAAAATGAAGGTGTATATAAGTTTCCAGCTTATTATCTCTCATTCCGAGATGAAACCCTAATTTGACTGGACTATTTAGTTTGTTGTCGCGCGAACTGACGCATTTGATTTAAAATTTTTGAGCGATTTTTTAAATTCAACAAAAGTTTTATTGATTCCCAAATTAAGTGGGTTTTTTTACACGGAATAATAATAAAGTTAAAAACCAAGAAATATGTATGCAATAAAAACAAATAAAAACTAAACAAAATATATGGTATAATATAATATATAGAAAGAAATACATTTTACATTATATAAAGTAATTTTAAATTGATTATATAATGTATTATATTGCTCATAGTCGTACTACAATTTGGCAACCACGATTTTACTACGAAACGCAATGTGTAGATGGCACGCATAGCTCAAAATAATTGATTTTTCTTCTATTATTATGTTCAACATGGTGACTTTGTTGGTATCGCAGTATAGAAACGCACTAATTGGCGCTCTAAACACGCCTATACGGTAAATAATATATAACAACAAGCGAACTTTTCATTGAAACAACGCGCGCGGCACCCACCAAACTTGAATTTGCCCGTACAAGGAAACGAAAATACGCCGGATTTCCGGGAATTAAATCCCAACTATCCTTCCCCCCCCCCCCTATATACGTGCCTGACATTAGGTACATAAGTCGAGTATTCTTCCTGATTCTCATTTTTCACTCGATTTTATTTTTTACTCAAAAAAATCGGGTGGGGGGGGGGGGGGGGAGGGGAAGACGCGTCCTCTGTGCCCTCCTCCCCTGAATACGTCCTTGTATCAATCAGTATGAACACTCTCCTTATATGTCTTACTTTTTTGCTATGCACGTTGAGTTATAATTCTCTTAAATTAATCAGAGAAATGCTCACCATATAATTTTATAAAGTAGATAGCATGTTTGTAAGGACCTGTCACAAAAATCAAGGGGGGGGGGGTGATTAAACAAATATAATGGAATACCATAATATCATAAAGAAAATAAGTATATTATTAAAAAAATAATAATAATATTGTACCTACTTATACAAGTTATTTGACATTAAAATAGGATCAATCACTGGCAACACTTTTTGGCATATCATGTTCTCAGGTTTTTGCTACTTGAGTTTTGTATTTAAAATTTAATTGAACATGCTGTTCATTTAAATATATTATTGTGAATTACGAAATAAACTAAAATTAAATTAAAATATATCTACCTATCTCAAAAACCAATATTGCTTACATCATTCACGCAGTAGAAATGGTTTCCGCGGTTTGCAGAACTGTTTTAGCTCTTGCGTCCGAGCATGTAATCTCGGCTTTAGCGGCGAGTGGTCTCACGTTCATATGGGAGTCGCCGCTGTTGAGAGGCTGCTATCAAGGTTCCTTAATGCCCCACATTAGAGCGCTCATTGGCCGTTTAACCTCAGACATTGTTCAGAGTTCAGACTGACACGGATAGAGAGACCGCACCGATTGAAATAGCAGCAGTCTTTTAAAATACATTGGAAGAAGGAAAAACTGCCCGCCTTCTTCGAGCGACGCAAATAAGTTTCGGTGGCTTTTGGAAGCTTCTATAATAATAACTCCCTAAAAATGGTTTACATGGCCCTATGTCAGGGTTTATGGGTGAACGGAATAATATCGTGGGGAGCATGTGCAAAATCTGTCTTGGATCCTTTAGTGAAAGCCCAAAAGCTTTTGTTGAGGGTAATCAATAGAAAGCTCACACGATATGATTCTAACATGCTTTTCCAAGAAAGTAAGGTGTTAGATATACTCCAGCTGTTTGTGAAACAGTCACTCATGTTTTTTCATCGAACCCTAAATAAACGACCACGAAGCCAGCAACATAGAACTACAAGAGCATCTGCAGGCTTGAATTATGCCGTTCCCCGATTCATCATTTGCCCAAAGGCAATTAAACTTTATCGCACCCAAAATATTCAACCGTCTTGATAACGACATAAAAAAATTGAAAGTACCTTTTTATTCAATAAAAAAAAAAAAATGGCTTTTGACGATATAGGTCGTTTAAGGACAGAGAATGATCTTCTGCAAATCATCTCTTAGAATTTATATACATGCATAAATGTGATATAAGATAATAAACATAATGTAACATATATGTGTATGTATGTATATGTATATGTATATATGTCTATATGTATATGTGTGTGTATAAGTGTATGTGTCTTACGTCAGTTATGCTTCTCCATCCAAGTCTGAAAATAAATCGTATGCCCAGATACAGGCTATACTCGGCCTAGCTGGGCATGCGCTGAGCATGGCCATGTGAATGTGGGTCGTCGTTTACTTCGCACTATTACTTGGTATCACCATTTTATGATTTTCGCATGTTATGTTTAAAATAAATAAATAAAAAATAAAAAAAAATAATGGATGAATGATGTCTCAAATAATTGGGTGTAGACCCCAGGCTTTGAGGATGCTTGAGCTCCCAGCGTTAAGAATATTTATTTACACTAAACAATACACTGTAATATAAATACCTATATCCCATCCCTCACCTATCCTGCCCCCTAATATCTTTGCTTGCAATTATCGAATTTGCTACTAAAATATAATTTAATTCTTTTATATTATTTATCATATAAGGAAATACTGTAAGACACTTACTATAGGAAACTGTTAAACGGCCAGTAAAACATTGTACCAAGATAATGTGTAAATACGAAGCACTCTATGTTTTCCGAAGAATAAATTAAAAAATAAATAAAAATAAATTTAATAAAAATAAGGGGATAGACCCCCCCCCCTCATTATCATGATAGATCGCGTCTTTAACCGCCATACCTTTGGGCTATTATTAAAAAAGTAGTTCAAAAATCGTTGGATTTTCTTCATTAAATTTCTTAACAACAATACTTGTTTACAATATACCAGAAAACATTTTAACACAATAGACCAGAACAACAAACTTGCAACTACAAACCTTATGTTATAGTTTTTCTTGTTCAGTTTATTGCAGAGAATCACCCCTTGAAAAATAGGATGCTAGATTCCGAACGTCCTGTATAGCTAGCGACGAATGTTTAGCTGAATATAACTTTAGGCTTATATATAGTTGAATATAATTATATAGCTGAATATAATTTTGGGAATGCCTAGGCTTTCACCCTTGCTAATATAACCAATATTATCTGTTATTGTATATATCATTAGTATAGGCTTTCTATATTTAGAAAAGAGGCATAAAGCGGTCATACTGTCTAAAGCGGGTACTGTCGTGTATACAGTATTTTAAAAAATTGGCGCGCTCTCCTACGGCGTAGGTAAATTTCTCGCCTCTCTAACCATGCGACAGTCACTCGTTTCGCCTGCGAGCACGCGGTTAGAATCTGCGCAAAAATATTTTTATCGGATTTTTTAACAAAATTGCAAGGTATGTTACTTGTGTTTATTTTTGTGTATTCTACGTAATTTTTGTGTATTCTACGCATCTCACAACTATTATCACAACTCATTTGTTACTGAGTGTTTACCTTTCTATTTTTTTTTGTTTTCATATATTTTCGTTATTGAATAGCTGATTCTCTATGTTTTCTCATTATTTCTGTTTATTTTTATTTGTCTAGTTTTTATGTCTTTGTTATTTATGAATTTCTATGTTTTTTTTTCAATATTAGTTTTTTATAAACTTTTTTATAATTTGAAATGTAATTTTATTTGTAGAAATACCAATTTTATTTGATATGTAATTTCTATACCCAGATCGGGTTTTTGAAAATAAATTTTTCTTATTTCTTATTTCTTACCTAGGCGTGATTTGGTTGTATTTACTTTAACTTCTCACAAACTTTTGAGGTTAATTCTTGATGGCTAATACATTGCCCAAATTAAGTGTCTACTTTAGCTTCCCCCCTACCCCTTCGGGCAAAGCGGGCATTAGTGAGAGTTTAGTAATTTGCCCCTTATATTTTTGTTTTTATCGTTTTGACATTTTCTTCTTCTTCTTCTTCATCAGCGCGCATTCGCCCACCGTTTGGCATACGCCTCTCCAATCACTCTCCATCCGGATCGGTTGTCCGTTTCCCTCATCCAGACAGGTCCAGCTGTCTCCTCGATGTCATAAGGTTGTACTGTTAATCATGATTGGAGGCATTTAGCCCGATACCCGCCACGTCGGCCACACGTCTTGGCGAGCTCCACACTTTCAGGAAAATATTTCCATTTCCTAGGCTTGTGGCAACCTGGTCGGGTTACTTAACCGTCGAATTACACTATATTCACCAAATTTATTATTTACTTATTGTTGAGAAAATTTCAAAATATATGTTGACACTTAGAATTTAAATTTCGAATCAAATTAGAATTTGACATTTTCTACTAAACATAATTCAAAAGCCTCAAATCAAGCTTCTCAAGGTAAAAAAAAGGTTGCTGTAGATCATTCAAAATAAAAATAATTTCAACTTTCTCTTAAGATGCCCGCTTTGGACCCTTTCCCCTATAGTATAGAACGCTCTATATGTAATTGTACAGGTGTGGCGGATTAACCCGGGTAGAGTCCATTAGGCCGTCGAAATCTCGGGGCCCCTCTTTCCACTTTTTGAGGCGCTCTTTGGGCTGTCAAATATTCCGACGACGATATAGTGTAGAGTAGATGTGTATATGAACAAAACACGATCGCACCGGCAAAGTGGGCCGTTAAACATTGTTGACAGCGTTTACATCGCGTCGCAAAGAAGCGCATGGCAGCGGCAAACTGTCGATAATTTACCGTTCCGACTGTCGGCATAACAATTATGCCGTCAGTCGGATCTAAAAGTTTATTAAACATTTTCTCCTTAGAATTTAAATTCAATGATCCTATCTATTTAAAATGACATAAAAAATATGATTGTAATCAACCTTTGTCGCGGGGCCCCTAAAAAGCGTGGAACCCATAGGCCGGTGCCTTTTTGGCCTCTTGGATAATCCGGCAATGGACAGCCGTCTCCAAATCTATAGCGTAGTCTTAATAGCAACTTAGCACTCAGACTGACATAAATACGCCATTAACATTTCATACCGTCGGAATATCCTTGCTTAATTGCAGAATCCGTTAACGAACACGGAATCGAACAGAGCATCCGGGCAACAGGCAGGTAATTACCCTGTCACCAGGTGTAATGTGTATCAAACGCGGTGCGAGACGCGGACGTTTTGGGCGGCGAAGGCGGTGCGGGCGGCGGATAACGAATGCGCTATCGCATTTCATCTAAATTGCTTAATTCGTGGCCGCGTTCGCCTGTCCACAGTTTAAAAACTCTCCGTACGAGTGACACTGACGCTGACGCCTCTGACGCAATCGTTAATGGACTCTCCCTCTACGAATGTCTTCATTTAATTCAAATTGAGCATATAATTTGGCTGATTGGGCAGACCGTCTTATTACTGCGCTCGCGTAATACTAGTCCAAGAGCCAGCGACAAAAAAGTGCAAAAGTTCTGTAAAAGCTGATACTTTCAGATCGGACAGTATTTTGTCCATAGAATGCTGGGGTAGAGTCAGCAGGTTTATACTCCGGAACACCTGGCTCTGGCGTACTAGGAAAGGTGTAATTTTAATTAGCTACCTCCAAAGTGTTTTAGAAAAAACTGAATATTCATCAGTAGGCGGTGGATACAGTAAAGAACGCGAAACAAATAGTTAAACTGCTTAACAATAGAACGCGTGGCGTCAGCATTACTCCATACATGTCACAAAAATGAAGTTCCTGCAAATACGCCTTTACGTATTTGTTGGTAACTATTACGCATCGGTCTAATGTGCCGCGCAATATAATATAGTTCATATTTTGTCATGTATTGACGTCACGCATTCTATTATTAAGCAGTCTGACCATTTGCTTCGAGTTGTGTATTGCATCCATTGCCTACTGGTAAATATTCAGCTTCTTTTGTGACGTGTATGGAGTAATGCTGACGCCGCGCGTTGTATTGTTAAGCAGTCTGACTGCTTCGAGTTGCTCGAGAGACTATTGCATCCATTGTCAACTGTTGAATTTTCAGCTTTTCCAAAACTTTTCGGAGGTACTAATTAAAATTTCACCTTTTCTAGTACGCCAGCGCCAGGTGTCTCGGAATCTGGCCTGCTGACTCTACTCCGGCTATGCTACTGTGGTAAAAATATTGTCTGATCTGAAAGTATCAGCTTTTACAAAGCTTTTGCAATTTTTTGTCGCTGGCTCTAACTATACCGTTCAGTTGTAATGTGTTTAATAGGTGATAATTTTACGACTACTTTTTCTTATTCATTATATGACGTCATATATGTCCGGAGCGGTTATATTTACATATTACCTATAGATAATGCAGCTTAACCGGAATTTTGACAAAAAAACTAAATGTCAAGTTTAAAAGCCTGTTCTGAGTTATCCGACGCGGTTCTTGTCACGTTTTTCCCCTATGCTAAGTGCAGCGTAGAATAACTACAACTCCCTCTCCTGTATTTTCAGAGTACCGCAGGTTAGTAGTACATAGCGTACAATAGCGTACATAGTGTACACAGGAGTACAAAGCGAGCAATACTACTTTTACAAGCTTTTATTTACCTTGCAATGTTTGTTAGTTATTTTGTTTATGTCAAATCTTGCATATTGAATTAGAACCACTTCCTCTTATCCTATGCAGTTGAAATTTTTAATAATATTTCAGTTCCGATGACAATATATGTTTATTTTGAGCGTGCCATGATTATAGACCCATTATCGGCTCCCGATGAGGATACTCCTCAACGATCAACAGCACAGAAATGATTTTTTTTATACACATTCAATGATGATAGCCCGTTCTAAGTTTCACCGCGACATGGCTGCTGCACCCAGGGTTGGCTTTTAATGAGGGGATTCCTCAACGGTCAACAGCACAGAAACAAAATTTGGTATACGCATTTAATTATGATAGCCCGTTCTAAGTTTCACCGTGATAGGGCTGCTGCACCAAGGGTTTGCTTCCAACGAGGGGACTCCTTAACAGTGAACAGCACAAACACGAAATTCTGTATAGCATTCAATTATGATAGCCCGTTCTAAGTTCCACTATGACATGGCTTCTGCACCTAAGGTTGGCTTGGGACATAGCATTTCAATAAAAGCTTGTTTTTAAAAATGTGTTTTTTCTACTTATTTATATACGATAACAACCTTTGCCAACTAAAACATGTCATGCTTCGCACTCTCATATGCTGATGGTACAGTTTGGAGTTATCCACTATGGGCGAACCCGTCACCCCAGGAAGGTATAATGATATATAATCGTTCTTTCAACCGTGAGGTGAACGGCACAAGGCAGCCCACCCACCGTCTAGCTACGCCAACTAGCCCATGAGAGACCAAAGCCTTACCGCGTGCCTTTGGAAGTTGAACCAGCGGGCAGCCTCGCGCCCTCACTAGTGAAAACGTTAAACCATGAATTGGCTCTGTTGAATACCTGGTTCGAGAAAAATAATCTGTCTCTTAACACTTCCAAGACAGTATCCATCTTCCTATCTTGTAGAAAAAATAAGGTTATAAACAGTCAAAATATAATTATCGGTGCAAACACAGTAGCCAATATTAAAAGCCATAAATTTCTGGGTTTAGTTTTAGATGAAAATTTAAGGTGGAATGCTCACGGAGAGGAATTAAGCGACAGACTATCCAGCGCCTGTTTCTTACTAAGGCAAATAAGGAAACTAATCAGTGTTAAACACACCAAAATAATATACTTTGCCTATTTCGAGTCAATTCTTCGTTACGGGATTCCCTTCTGTACACTGTGTACAGTAGTTTTAAGGCAAGATATTTTCTCTCTCCAAAAACGAGCCATAAGAATATTGATAAACCTTAAACATAATGAATCATGTCGTGGTCACTTCAAAAATCTCAGTATTCTAACGCTACCATCACTATACATATTTGAATGCATAAAATTAATATTAAAAAACATAGGAAAAATGAAGACCCAAAAAGAAATTCACTCGCATTTCACCAGATGTAGGCACAATTTAGCATTACTCCGTCCATCTCTGGAATTATTCAAAAGGGATCCAAATTACGTTGGAATGGCGTGTTACAATAAACTGCCTGAGAATATCAAAAGTATATGTAGAAACGGAAATATCACCCAATTTAAATCGAAATTAAAAGGCTACCTTATTGCGAGAGAATTATATAATATTAACGAATTATAATTAGATTACTGACAATTTCCATCTCGATTTTTTTTATTTTTTTTATTTAACTTGACATTTGTACCATTTTATTGATTATTATATTATTACTATTATTTCTAATTGTCTCCCATAATCAATTATAATTCTTACTTACAGGACCATTTAATTTTAATATTATAATTTCATGACTATCTGTAGTTATAAATATCTAATATAACTCAATTATGTGGTGAGTCTCTAATGAAATATTTAGTATACATTTTAAAGTTATTTTAACATTAAGCGGCTATATAAAATGTCTAAACAACTATGTAAAGTTTTTTGAAGACAATAAATGCGATTTGATTTGATTTGACTATCAGATATGGCTAGATTTCTCAGTCCTCCCGTTTGGGCACGGAGCCGAAGTGGCTTGCGCGGCCTCTACCTGATGTTAATGCAGCAGTAATTAAGTTTGATTTTTTTGCGGACCATGGCGTCCTTTGTCCATCTACCACTCGGAATCGGGTGGGTAACTGGTCGTTTCAACATACGGTCAATATCCACCCCCGCTGCTTCAGTATATCGTTTTCAGAATCGTCCAGCTATTCGCCGGAGTGCACAGTCGATTGGCTGACGCTGTAAACCGCCGCAGCCCCTGAAAGCTATCTACAGGGAAAACTGATCCACCTGCCGTGGCATGGGAAACTGATGTCTTACCGGGGTAGACTTTCTTCGGGAAGGCTACTGGATAGGAGCTGAACCGTGAGCTGAGCCGACCAGAAACAACGAGCATGTTTTAATTGCAAAACTGCATGAGAACCGTTAGTTGCTATGCCGACGATACAGTGCTTTTATTCCATGAAAATACATTGTATTCTTATCCAAATGAGCGAAAACGGTACCTATATTTGTTTTCTATATTACGCCTGTGCGCATTGCTTAGTGGGCGATTTCCACTTTTTCGCAGAAAACACCGTTTTTTCGTTTAAATTTTTGACCACCGTTTTGACAGCTGACATCCATCTTTTCAAACACTTTTAGGGTTGTAAGAAAAATAATAAGAAATAGGTTAAATAAATATCAACTTTCATTGTCTAAATAAAAGTTGCAGCAGTTTTTGATTTGATTGATAACTGGCTGTTGATACGTCATCTGAAGCAATGGCGGCTTTGGCCGTGTAGCTGGGGATTTAGTGCGATGTACCCTGCATTTTGTGATTAAAGGCTCATACTTGGCACAATTGTTCCATAGGTCGTCCTGAGTGGATTTAGACCGGGAGCCATCGGCGACCACCCCGTGGGTGGCGGGGGGAGGGGGTGGAAATTTGATTCCGCCGCGCGTCACTTGGAGCCCTATATCTCTCAGACTATAGGTACCAGGGAAAGTAGAATATCATTTTCGGATAATTCAGTAACGACAAATTCATTTCGAGAAGAAAAAAAATACCTATCCATAGAAAAAATATGAAATAATTGGTAAAATCCAAAAATCGTTGACATCTTTTTTTTACTTATACGAAGTTTACTTTTTAACCATAGGAGATATCGGTCTGCAAAAAATATATTCTGAAAGCCACACTTACCTCAATTACAGATATATACTTTTTATTGGACTGGTATTGCAAAATGTGAGTGAAAAAAAATATAACTCATCGCACGGCAGACCGGCGTATTACGTTCGTTACGTAGAGACGGGCATCGATCCAAGTAAGATAAGTACTTATCGGATTATTTAGTTTCTGCGATAGGCCAGTGAGTTAAAAACAAGAAGTAACATCGTTATTATTATTATTATAACTATATTATTATTGTTTTTTCTATTTAATAAAAATAATTCATCATTCACACACCGTACCTAACTGATATTTGTGCTTACATACCTTAAATACTTATTAATTTTCCTGCAATCCCTACCACTTCGTTGAAAAAATAATAATTAGTAGTATATATGATACAAGAACATACCTACCCATACTTACTTAATTGCTAGAAGAAACTATTAAAACACTGAAAAAATGCTATTCTTTCGAATGTCCATTTTCAAATTTCTCATTTAATTTTAGGTGAAACATGAAAAAAAAACACAACAAAAAAAAACAAAAAAACAGAACAACACCCTCGCTCTTCGTGGCCCTATAAGTGAAAAATGTATGGGCTATGACTTTACAAATTTTATACCAATTTAGATGATGAATTTGTACTTTTAGTTTTTAAATGATAAACTTTAATCTTATTATTTAACACTTTACTGACTACTTTGTATTCAAACCTATTCGAATTATTGACTATTTCAATTATTAGGCGTCTATGTTGATTATTTACCTTTTTACTGACTATTTTAGTTAGTATGATGAGTAACTATTAGTAGGTACCCATTCAAAATATTAACTCTTTTAATAAATAAGCGTTCATTTTGTTTTGTAATAAGATTTTACAATAAATAGCTTTTAGTAGGTTCCAAAGTTTCTGAGATACTATTTTTCCAATCTAATAGGTAAATTCTTAACAACCTACATAATGTATGTTAAGTAAAGATTAGAGAAGTAATTAGACTACCTAATACAAATATTTTGCCACCTTCAAGAGTGGTTTTCAGCCACCAATTGGACACGACGTAAATGTTATGTATGTTATAGACTTAATATATCCTATCTATACATACTTAATATAAAACAAACATTGTAGTTTCTACCTAAGGCAATCGCAATATCATAACAGCAGAGAGATACTGGTGGTGTTTCCCAGTACCTTTGTGCACCCACAGCTCCTCAAGCTGTGTAATTGTGGTAATTTGCACTTCTGCTGCTGGTCTGCGAAGTCAGTATCCATAGTCAGTAGCATAATTTTTGTCAAGCCATGAGCGACAGTGTCAGATACATGCAACATAATTCTTCGTGGTTACGTATCAAGTAACTACGAAGAAACGTACGCGTTGTGTCACGTGTGATATTGGTTAAAATATTTGGTCCATTTATGTTGCAAACTTCCTTGCCGTTATCAGAGCAAACAATCCTTCCTTAAACAATAAAATTGTTCATCATCAAATTGGCCTAAACTTTAGGTAGTTTCGTCGTAACAGTGACCCGTGTTTTTTGAACGTTTTCCTCTGTTAATATTTTTTATGCTTTCGTTGTTATGTCCCAAACCATATTTAATTTTGAAATCCTGTACGTTCTTTGCAAAGAAATGGTATACATACTGGTGTACCTATTCTCCAAAGTCTTTCTATGGCCAGAACTCAGTATGTGTACTAATACAGATCCATCTAGAATTTTCGCTGAGACTTGTGGGGCGTTTGGAACGATTGCAGTTCCAAAAATACTGGTAATCGATTTTAGTAGGTCTGACCTTGTTCCAGATCGCAAAGAACAAAGAAAGTGCTAGATGACTGGCTTGGTTTTCTTGCGCCAAGAATGAATTGAGATCTTCTACTCTGTGCTCACAGGTTGCAAAATAAAGTTTGCTGAATAGACTGTATCTAGTCATTCTCAAGGCCTCTTATCTTTGCTTTCGTTTTGCTCTCACTCTTTTTTATGTGTTTTAATAACTTCTATATTTATATTGTGTATATACTTGTTGTATAAGGATATATTACTAAGTTTGGTTGGATCCAGTAAACTTTTTTTTAGAGGTTGTGTGTAATCTTCCTTCACAAATGTTATGTATTTAAGAGCAATAGCTTTATAAGATCAATAACTCTTTGCCACTTTTTCTATCTCGAATACTGCGTTTACAACTTCAGTACATAGAAGTCTGGACACTGTTCGACAAAGAGATTTCCTGGTGTATTTATTGTAGCTACCGGTGATTGCAGGTCTAGAATAAAGTTCTTCTTATTTGCGGCAGTGTTAGAAAGATGGCTGCCGTGTTCTTCTGTTGCGCTGTTCTCCGTAACAAAATACAAAATATCCTGCTCAAAACTGTAAACGGTATCTACCAATTCAGGTCCAGCGAGAAGCTACTTAGTCAGGGTTTTCAGTCAAACCAATCAATTCTGTGATGTGTAAAATAATATTATGTTGTATAATGAAGAAGTAATCACAAACTATTTAGCGTAAAGATGAACGCAAGAGTAAAAATAGGTCCTACCTACCTCTCCTTTAATATGGCATTCATTTGCTCATGTGCTTGGTCCATAGCCATCCCCGTAAGTTTGCGATAGCATTTTCGATCCAGAAATTACACATTTTCAAAATGCTTTAATAATTCTCCGCGCGGCAGACAAATTCTTTCACTGTTTACTACTGAACTGAGTGGGTCGACCAAAAGGTCCACCCACTCAGTTAGGTACGGTGTGTGAATGATGAATTATTTTTATTAAATAGAAAAAAACAATAATAATATAATTATCAAACTAATTATTACTATTGTACCTGTTATTTTTAATACATTAACCTATCGCAGAAACTAAATAATCCTATAAGTACTTATCTAACTTCGCTCGATGCCCGTATCTACTTAGCAGGCGTAATACACCGGTCTGCCGTGCTATGAATTATATTTTTTTCACTCACTTTTTACTATGGAAGTCTAATAAAATATATACTGGGGTAATTAAGATAAGTGTGGCTTACGTCATATATTTTTAAAATACTGATAACTCTTATGGTTAAAAAGTAAACTTTGAATATGTAAAAAAAATATGTGAATGATATTTGGATGTTACCAATTATTTCATATTTTTTCTATGGACTGGTATTTTTTTTTCTTCCAAAAATGAATTCGTTATCATTGAGTTACCCGAAAATGATGTCCCACTTGCCCTAGTACCTATAGTCCGAGAGATATAGGGCTCAAAGTGACGCTCGGCGGAATCAAACTCCCACCCCCTCCCCTTGCCACCCGCGGGGTGGCCCCCGATGCCTCCCGGTTTAAATCTACTCAGGACCATCTATGGAACAATTGTGCCAAGTATGAGCCTTTAATCACAAAATGCAGGGTTCCCATACAAACTGTTGCACTAAATCCCCAGCTAGTGGCAAAGATTACAAGCAGAGAGCAAATCAGTTTTTGGCGACTGATGAGACGTGAGCGAACGAAAACAGGAGAAGTTTTAGAGCTGTAATGGCGTAACATCTTGTTTTTGTAATATTTACTTGTTATAAATAGGATTAAACGAATTTACCGCGTGAAGTTTGCAGCACTCGAAGTTTCGGCGACGTTGCAGCCGCCGTTGTCCAGGATAGATTAAAGTACTCTCAATCGTCATCCGTTGTTCTGCGGGTAGGCGGCAAACCACAATGGGATTTTGAAACTGGACCCAGTGGTTACTTCCGCTATCCAATAAGTTGTGTATACCGTCGATTTTTCTCGCTGAAAGTTTTTAACAGCTTTGATGCGTTCTATGAGTCGAGTGGAAATGGGCCGTTTCGTTTGTCCAACATAGGCTAAACCACAATTGCATTCGATTTTATACACAGCCGGGGTTTGCAGTGGATGTAATACCATTGCAAGATCTCTGAGGCCTGTAACAGGCCTTAGAGGTCGGAATATATTTAGAATATGTTTAGCATCCTTTTTATTCGATCTGTTACGCCCTTAACGTATGGCAAGAATGCTCGCGATCTGCTGGGTTTCTGAATTTCATCTATGTTTGATCTTGTGCGTGTATCACGGATATAGATGGAAATACTCGAAAATATCAACGGATGCTAAGTTATTGTGAGACTCTCATCCTTGCCAACAATTCGTTAGGTAGGATTGAATCGGCTGGGTGGATAGCAGACGAAATCATATTTCATAAAAAAAACCTCGTTAAAATGCAATAAAATAAACAGCAATTCCAGACAAGTTAAAACCGTCTATTTCGCCATAGACATTGATTCTTTCTTCATATAACATTTTAACAAACGCTGACCGATCCACAGGGTTTGATCATAACATCTTGAACCACCAACGGTCAGAGGCTTCGAAGTATCTACCTATCTTACTTAAAAATGAATAAATCGGCAGGTAACAATAATATAGTAAATATTGCAGTAAATAAAAATAATTTTAAACTGTGTATTTCAGGGAAACTAATAAGAATACTTACTAACTACTAATGATTAAGAAGGTAAAAATATCCTATTTATACCTACTTTTTAATACTATGTGCATATGAAAAAATCGTTGCCATACATAGATTCTTTCTTGATCGGGCTATGGCCTAGTCAGACAGACTCTGCAATGAATACAATGTAAATATTATTTTTGAATAAATATGTCAGACAGACTCTGCAATTAATACAATGTAAATATTATTTTTGAACAAATATGATAATAATAATTATTATAATAGTAAATACTGCAGTAGGTTACAATGCCTTGATCTAATTTTGGGATAATTTTTCGGGAAAACGTATTAAAGACATTTATGTTGTGTATTTGTTACTCCTTTCCGTTGCAACTTCAATCTCCATAAAACACCTGTTTTACCGCTATCCACGATTTTCTCTCTCTCTCTCTCTTTCAATACTATCATTAAACGCAATAGCGGCGCGACGGTATGGCCCATTTAGTTCCAGCACCGAATATTCTGAGAAGCACGCCAACTGGCCTCCGGCATTTCATTCGCCATTGCGGTTTCGCCCTCATTGTTGCGCGTTGACTTAAATTTTATTTCATATAATAAGGCAATTACTGCACGCACCCACTCATGCCCGGAAAATTGGCCAAGGGGACCAGCGCAGTCGGATTTAATTCGATTACCTTTTGTCAGCTCGGGTATTCAACGGTTAGGGGTTGAGTTGACTGGAAGAAACTGAGGGGCAGTCGTGAGAACTTGTTATCCCGCTGCTGTTAATAGCTAGACCACAGGGCGATTATGTTGCGGTTGTGAATTTTTGATCACAATAACGAAATCAATGAGATCGTATGAAAACGTTGTGTGAATCATGTTAAAGCCATAAGCTCTATTTTTATTATGAACAAAGCGTTTAATATTACCTAATATTTTTATATTTTTTTATTTGTTGAGTGGGCTTTTCTAAGGTCTTTATGAGCCTTGTAACACTGCGGCCATTGCTGATCTATTGTGTTCGCACCCTACTATAGTTCTGCGCTAAGCCTTGTGTCATTTAAGAACCGCAGCAGGCTTTTGGCGCCAGATTGTTTTACCTCCTCAGGTTGGAGGTAATGACCACCCAAGTGGGTGTATCTTTTACGCATCAGCGGGCCTAATAATATTATTATTACTGTGTATGTAAATATGTTTTACTTTGCCATCCGACCAAACGACCATAAGAGAAAGTGTTGTGAACACGCCAAAAGTTTTTTTCTATATAAGACTGAAATATCCATTTTGATCTCCCCTGAGGGCTGAGATGATTAAGACCATTTCCAGATTGACTCTGTGTGTGTATTTCTCCGCGATAGCACCCACACGCTTAACCCGATTGAGCTGAAATTTGGCATGCAGGTATCATTTGATGATGGTAAGAGTTGAAAAGGCTGTGATAGAAAGAAATCGATCCACCCCCCTGGCGCACTAGTCATATTTCAACCCTGAAATATTAGACTTAGAGACTAAAAATTTGGTACACAGATGCCTTGTTGGGCCGAAATCACATTGTGAAATTTTGTTTGGAATATCTGACAACAAGCTACACTGATAATATTTAAGTGATTTTGTATGCGGAAACACGATTATGCTTTTGATTAACAAGTTTTTAAAAACCGTGGAGGCCTAAATATTCCTCTCGGAAGCCTCTCGCTGCCGAACTGCATGAGCTACTGGCTGGCGATCGATAGAGCTGCTGCAATCGCCCCCCCCTCCCCACTATATAAATTGAAACAGAAAGAATGAAAAACCTGCATTGCATACAATAAAATAGTGGGTAAAATAGGGTGACTTATTGACGTGAAATCTCTTACCCTCAACCCTAATTCGAATAGATATATTACGAAATCACATAGAACTTTCGCAAGTCAGTATATTTGCATAAACGATTGAATCGAACGTGTTTAATGCGTTGCATTCTCATTGCCGCGGACTATCCCTTTCGATCAGATCAACCTCCTTGCTGAAGGGATATCATGAACAAATTCCTTGGCTACTTGCCGGGAAAGTCTTTGGGCGAAACAAACGATTTTCCAAATTATTTCTTTGTTTACACAGTTAATATTACAGGTATGTAACATTCCAATTCGTTATTTGTTTTTCCAGACTATCTTATGAACATATCCAATTTGTATATAAAATATTTTATTGTAATACTATTTACTCAAAGAGTGAGTTTTAAAAGGAGACCAATATGGAAAAAATCTGAAATTATAGCAGATTTTCAAATTATAATTTCAGTATTCAAATTATAAGTAGATTCAATACACAAAAGTCTTAACCTAACTGGGCTGCCGCCTGTTCCAAGGTAGACAATTTATTTTAATTATCTTAAGAAATCTATAATATTATATTTATATAAATAAACAAAATCATACTTAATGTAATAGATTTAATGCATAGAAAATAAATACATCGTGTTACACGAAGTACAGTTAGGGACTGAGCTGAATGTATGCGGTGGCTGAGGTGCATGGACCGGCATTCGGCCTCCCCACCACAGACATTAGTGCTGTGACATCACTCGCCCGGTGCTACTCGACAGTAATAGGTACCTATAGGTGTGTACTACGCTAACGAAAGAACGCGTGTTCTACGAAAGTCGGTTTCGCACATCAGCCACCGCTTACATTTAGCTCAGTCCCCAACAGTATGTAGGTAAAAAACACCTCGTTGTCGAGGAAAATTTATAATTCGAGTTTGCAACGGCTCTCCGCATCTTGAGATCCTGGGAATACAATATTCCCAGGATCTCAAGATGCGGAAAATGTTCTAGAAATTATTCTGGAAAATGTCTGTCTATGGTTCTGTGTGGTGTCTGTGAATCTTCGTGTCCTTGTTTTTGTGTATACTACCCAATGTATCTCAGAAATTAACGACAAATTAGGGCCAAATTACGTACAAAAATAGTTCATCCTAATGAAGAGGTTTGGAAAGCTAAGGAGAGATATTCGCCATTTTGTTTCTGTTATTACTTAGCAGACATTGCAGCTGTACTAACGTATGTTTCAATTATCAACTGAATAACAATGAAGTTTAAAAAAAAGTGACATCTGTGAGAGATCTTGGGATCATTCTTGACAATAAATTGCTGATCGCGGAGTACATTAAAAATGCTATTTCGAAAGCTAACAAAATGTTGGAATTTGTCCTTAGAGCATCTACTCTTTTCAGGACGACCGATACTATAAAAATATTATTTAATTCTTACGTAAGAAGTCATTTAGAATTCGCGTCAGTCACCAGGAATCCGCAATACAAAACATATATTTCCCGAATTGAGGCAATTCAAAAACGGATGACGAAACATTTAAATTTGTTATATTATGCAAAACCATCTTCGTACGCAGCGTCGCTTCGGTTTCATAAGATTTCAAAGTAAGATTCATAGCTAGTTCGCTTCGGTTTCATAGATAGAAAAGCGCCGAAGCATGATCGACGCAGTATATCTGAATAAGGCAATTAATAATCGTGTTGATGCTAGCATTGATTTTATAGTGTAAAATCAATGATGCTAGTCAAATCTTGGAGCAGATAATTTTTTTCGTGCCCCCTCGACCAGCTCGCTCTCAATGTTCATTTAAACTGCCAATTGTCAATTCCAACTATGCACAATCTTTATAGAGATTGATATCATTACAACTCCGTATTTAGTGATGTTGATATACATATTTCCCCACCTCCAGACACGTTTAAAAATCTAATTTTGAATATATTACAATTTAATTAAATAATCTGTTTATTATGAAAATATTTATTCTCCTCTTATCTTTGTGTTTATATAACTTATTACTTTTTTATTTTTCATTCCCATAATGTCTTACATTAGATAAAGATATATTTTATTTTTATTCTGACTATTTATTTATTTATTAATTCGTTAATCACCATATTAATATACATATTTATGAATCTATTTACTGTTTCTTTTTGCTCTGTTTACTTTATATTTACTCTTTTAATACTTTGATCTATTTAGTACCTTAGCAATTAATTAAGAATTATTCTTTTGTTTTTCTGAAAACCCTAACCATTTCACTTTAAAAAAATGTAGATATTTTAAACTTTTCTTTTATATCGCATAGCGCACTACATGGCCGTTTAATATGTGGAAACATATGCATAGTTTATTTTTGTAAAATTTGGATTTAGTAAATATATTTTTTTGTATTATCTGTTTAACGAAAAATAAAATAAAATAAAGTAAAATAAAAAATAATATTGATCCTAGAAAAATAAATATATGTGACAAGATTTCTGAGAACATTGCGAACAATTGCTTACATCCTGAGAATAATGCCATTAACTTTATAATAAGTTATTTATCAATATCTCTAATAGTTTGAGATTTAATTCAATATTATTTTTTTAAAAATGGGTAGAAAGTGAAGAATATGAAAGTCGAACCGGTAAATCGCGATTATTATAGCCGTTTAAAATGTTTAAATCGAAGAGAAGAAAATAAAAGACTTGTTTCTCACAAAGTATTAGGTGTCATTACAGGTTATTCAGTTTTCTAGGTTATACACTCTTGAGATACATACTGCTTATTTATTGGAGCTATTGGATACCTATATTTTTCCTTTTCTTAGTTATATTATTTTGTTGAGTGTTTGCAGGCACAATTCAGAATTTACAACTCTACCTTGATTTTAGCCTAATTAGGCAGACTTTATATATCACCTTTTCGAGCATATCATTTCGCAAATAATTTTATTCCTTTTCTTATACTTATTGTACGAGTATGTATGTCGCTTCATCGAGACGTAACTTGTGAAAGTATACGAATATTATAACGCGTATATCAATATTCATAGGAGATTTTTTGCACTCCACCCTCTTTTATAAATGTAAATTAACCTAATTACTACAAATTGTTTAATTTTATGTTGCCTAAATTTTTAACATTAAAGATATTCAGGCCGTTGTAAACGGGCCTGAAGTCTTGTAAAATGATAAGTCACAAATTCTCATGTCGCGGTCGACGATCGATAGATGCGGAAGCTTCACGCATGCGCACGTCTGAGAATCTTCGGGACGGATCGAGCGAGGGGCGGGCGGACTGCGCAGGCGCCGTTTTATTCACTCACCTCGCATCCTCTAATGGATTATAATGGCTCGTATGAGTGCGCACGTGACCCATTCACCAGATAAACCACCACTAATGAATACCCACTTCGCATATTAGCGTGCCAATAAAACTGTTAACTTTATGGATGCGGAATGATTCGGAAAATTGCCGGGAATGGAACTTTGGCACGTGATTAACTCTTTGGGTACATTAGACGGCTGATTCTCGTCATGCACATGTTTTGGAGTAGCAACAATTGACGAGTCTGACTCGTCATTTCATTTTAGTTCTATGTGTCTTACGTATACTTAGTCCTTATTTTTACATGGCTAAAATTTATAATACAAACTAGATGACATGGTGACATGGTAAAATTGATTTGATTTTAACTCTTCATAAGCGTTTATTGACTTTTTCGACTTTTTCGGCTTTTTTAACTTTTCTGACTTTTTCGACTTTTTCGAATTTTTCGACTTTTCCGACTTTTCCGACTTTTTCGACTTTTTTGACGTTTTCGACTTTTTCGACTTTTTTGATTTTTTTAACTTTTTCGACTCTTGACTTTTTCGACTTTTTCGACTTTTCGACTTTTCAACTTTTTTTTAAATTTTACACAATCGCACGGAATGAATAACAGTTATGGATGGCGCAGCTATCAAACAATAGGATCGCCGCGAACCCCATCTATTGAAAGTGGCCCATTTCCCAAAATTACCAATTTCGATTTTCAGTTGGTTCTTTTAATTTTTCCTCAATATTTTTTTTGTACCCCTGGATCAAGGCAAACAAAACAAAAAAAATAATTATTCAAATCGGTTGAGTCATTTTCGAGATTTTGCGAGACAAACGCACGGCGATTCATTTTTATATATAAGAAAGAAGAAGAAGACGAATTATATAAAATCGAAGACTATCGCGGTTGTTTGACATTATAAATAGGATAGAAAACGAATTTACCGCGTAAAATTTGTAGGACCCGACGTTTCGGTGACGTTGCAGCCGCCGTTGTCTAGGGTAGACTGAAGAGCTGTCAGTCCGTTGTTTTGCGGGTAGGCCGCAAACCGCTGCCGCCACTGCGTAGGCTATAACGGTGGTGGGGGGCCGGGCTCGGAGTGCGGGAATTTTGAAAATCCGTCTTCACACAACACTCACTGTATCCTGTTTTACGTCTTTGCGTTCGGCGTTCGGCGGCGGGAACATTTTAAGAAGAGGGTTCCACGTAGAAGAGAGTTTGTAGCCGTCGTCTCTATTGAAGTTCGGAGTTGTACCTGTTTCTAAAAGTAGCTAGACATTTTCTAATAATAATCTGTGATAACATAATTCGTCTTATAAATAGGATAGAAAACGAATTTAACGCGTAAAATTTGTAGGACCCGACGTTTCGGTGACGTTGCAGCCGCCGTTGTCTAGGCCGTTGTCTAGATCTAAACCTCCAAAATTAAGCCCATTTTCTGGCATCGCTACGTGGATGATACCTTCTGCATCCTGAAAGGCAATATTCAAACGGTGAAAGAATTCCTGGGTCATCTAAACTCCATACACCCAAAAATCAGATTCACATATGAAGTAGAGAAGGACGGCTCCTTACCATTTTTGGATGTCAAAGTGACGAGGAGAAGTGATAATACTCTCGGACATACGGTATATTGGAAGCCCACACATACGGACAGATATTTGCATGCAAACTCACACCATCATCCCTACCATCTACGTTCAGTGCAAACGTCGCTCGTGAATCGAGCACGCGATCTATGCGACACTGAGCATTTTCCGAAGGAGATGGAACATGTCAACGATGTCCTTAGGAAAAATGGATACGGAAAATATCACGAGACACGCACACGATCTAATACAGACGAAACTCAGAAACCGAGCAGATCAAGAGCATTCTTACCATACGTCAAGGGCGTGACAGATCGAATAAGTAAGATGCTAAACAGATTCGATATAAAAACGATCTTCAAACCGACCCAAAATATAGCTCGATTTTTGAGGCCTGTAAAGGATATAATACCACTGCAAACCCCGGGTGTGTATAAAGTCGAATGCAGCTGCGGTTTAGCCTACGTTGGACAAACGAAACGGCCCATAGCCACGCGACTGACAGAACATATTAAAGCTGTTAAAAACGTTCAGCGAGAAAAATCGGCGATCTGCGAACATATATTGGATAGCGGAAGTAACCACTGGATGCAGTTTCAAAATCCCTTTGTTCTATCCAAGGAACAATTCTACTTTCCTCGCATGATCCGGGAAGCCATTGAATCACACCTATCTGGTGGTACTACTTCAAAGAACTGAATCATGCAAATAAAACGAAAATAAATCCTAAGATTTAAATTATGTACCTTAAAAATAAAACTATACCCGAAAATAAAGCAAGAACGGCTTTTGGGCGATGGATAGCATTACATTTTTTAATTTTGCGTAGAATAAATTCACTAAAATATATATTTTTTGTATTTCTTTTCACGAAAATATACAAATTTTACACGACTGCCCACAGGAAAGGAGTGTAATGTGTTTAGGGTTCATGTATATATGTTTTTCGTTTCTTTATTCCACTATAACTTCTAAACGTTTGAAGCGATTTCGAAAAGTGTGGTAAACTTAGAATTACTATGCTATCCCGAGTGTCAACAATCTGTTAAGATTTTTTGGAAATAAATACATTGAAATTGAAATTGTCATATGTACCTAGTAGTACGTGCAACGACTCCTTGCTCTCATATATATAGCGTCTTCGATATAAATCGCCGTGTTTCGTGTTGGTTGTGTTATGACAGTCATCATTTAACAGTTTATTATTTTGTGTTATTCTTCTTGGCGGCCGCCAGGAATAAACCTGTAGGGCCAGTAAATTATAGGTTTTTAGAATATTAATTTAGCAAAACATGTTATATAAAATGTTTCATTATTACATTCCACAAAATATTACCAATGTTTTAGTGACCGCATTTGGTCCTTACGAAAATTGTAAAATTATGTTATTTTACTGGAAAAAAGACCAGTAAGTATGTGTTAATGATGAATCTCAGATAAATAATTGTGCAAATGTCCAAATGTCAATAAATTAAGACAAATATATATTCTTCATTATCAAATGAAAGGTCTGATTAGGTACATTGTGGATCTCATGATTATGACAGAATGCGCAATCGTCTTTTAGCACTGGATGTTTACAGAGGTAACACGCGTAACGAATATCGTTTCAATAAAGAACTTCATTTCCTAAAAACGTGCTTTTCTGCGCGAACAAATGGCTTGTAATAACTATAAATACAAAAGTTTATTTTTTTACCGGCGTTCGTGTTTTTTATTTTTTTAATTATTGTTCTTGTTGTCTTAGTATTTATACTTGCGCATTGATATATTGAAAAAATATAAAGCATCTCCTCTTGTGATAATAACCCTGTGTTACTAATAAAAAATCTACGCCCTTCTCCCTCTGCCTTCCTCGCAAAATATATTGAACAAGGACTGCAGTCATTTTCGCGTCTGACACTATCGCTAGACTGGTGTCCTACATATCCTTGTGGACCTTACGTCATTGCGATACTACGCGATTGCGTCACGCTGTACAGTCGTGCGACGTAATCTCTGGGCTGTACATTACCACTCAAAGGAGTCTTCATTGCTTAAATAGTCTACATTACAAGCAGTGGCATAACTACGCCGGTGCATCCGGTGCGACGCACCAAGCCCACGGTAATTCGGGGGTCCCATATGGAACTTCTGTTTACGGTCGAGGCTCTATCCAACTCTGCTAGGAAACTAAAGAATCCGCAAAACTGGTCGGTGATTTAGCAGAGTGCACATCAAGACGAAAAGCATTCTTGAAATGTATTTGTTCATATTTTTTCATAATAGGTTGAGTAGGTAATTTAAATACGTCGATATGCAAAAACTGGTACATTTGTAATAATATTGTGCGGATATGTTTTACTCTTACCAGTTTCGAACTGGGTATTTCTATATATACTCAAAATAAAGTAATAAAAACTGTAATTATTATTTTTATTACTCACTAACATTCCAAGGTAGAGAAATATAATCCAGTAATGTAATTAACATAAAGCGTCGAAGAAATGTTTCGAACATTCTCTCCCAAAAATGTTTCTTTTCGATCCCACTGAAGTTCTTGGGAACTAGTTCCGCAACGTATTCAAGGCTATGCTCCCAAATGAACACGCTGATTTATAATGTATCTACAATATAAACATGTAATCTGGCTAGGTATACAGTAATTATATACGATATGCCATAATGAATATAAGTAAGTAGGGGGAGGGGGCTTTTTGTTCAATTTTGAACTGGGGCCCAATTTTTTAGTTACGCCACTGATTAATAATATTATTTTACCACTATCTCTTCTACCACCAACTATATCTCTTCGAGTTAGCAAAAATCATAGAGTAGACAGTACTTACAACTCCATCGCTGTCAGCTATGGTGAGATATCCGTTAGGGTCTGGGATCAATCACACGTTTGAAAGACTGGCGCAGGCGCTGCTGCAGCCGGCGGCCAAATCCTACTTTCAGTCCAAGAACTCGCTGCAATATCTTTAAATCATTTTACTACTTACTGCTATGCTGAAAAAAAAAACGATTTTCGAAAAGTAGCTGTTGCGTAAAATGTGCTTCATGATCAGTTAATATATACATAGGTATCAAGTTACGCCAATCATTTTGTATAAAGAAAATCATGCGTTTTAGCAAATTTCTGAGCAAGAGTCGCGGTGAAACATCTACACTGAGAAAAATATACGATGAACTATACGGAAATACGCATGTTTCCACAAGGATTAACTATATTTTATAACGCGGACTGTGTTCCATACGTATAAATTAACATGACGCGTAACGATGTTGGTGTGACGGTAGTTGCCGTGCCGTAATGTTAAAGCATTATGTTATTTCATTACGTCACGACCTTGAATCTCGTTTCTAACATGACAGCATGTATACATATGCATACGTACGTTAATATTCGGACACCTGAACCACATTGAAACTACAGTATGCTGTTATTTCCGTATCAACCGTAAGGAAAATGTTTATCCTTGTAATTCAATAAAATTACGATTTAAACATCGTTATTCTGTATAAAATCGTAATAACAAAATGGTCATATAAGAAGCATTCCAATATTTTATTATTAATCCGAGAAGATTTGCATGTCATCAGCGTATGGTGATGTTATCCCCTTCGCTATGGGGTTGATGAATATCAATATCAAAAGGGGAGATAAGTATATTGTTACAGTATATTTGTTACGGTAGATTTATGAGGTTAGGGTGCTTTCACGCAGCGAGCTCTCCGACTATTGGCGGCAGGCTTGGCGTTCCGCTTTGTAATCAGCGGCGTAGCGCGTGCGTAATCGCAAATTGGCACTGACGCCGTGACGTCATCTAGCCGCATGCTCAGCCCACAACTGCCCAGCCCTCTGTCATGCAACATAAATAATGCGCTCGCCAATCGTTCCAGCTTCAGCGCCGCCGGGTGACATATTGTATTGTACCCTGTCACGCCAAATCTCGCCACCTCATCGACAACTCACAACAAGTAAATATACTGTGTCCATGGTGCAAGACTCTGGAACGATCTCCCAGCAAATATACGAAATTCGCCTTCTTTACCATCGTTTAAGACTCACCTTAAGGATTACTACCTTTCTAAGAAGTAACCAGTTCTTCCCTTTCTCTCCTCTTCCTCTCCTAATTTCCTCTCCTCGGGCATTATTAGTTTTAAATTCTTCCGCTTGTCTGTATGTTATGTAATAATCTTAATTTTCACAATGCGCGCATGTACCAATGTGTTTAGGTTAGTTGTAAGATATTGCCATGTGGTAATAAGTTCGCCTTTTTGTATACTAATTAAGTGCAAATAAAGAGTTTATTATTATTATTATATTAAAATAAATTAAAGACACTACTACCGTAACAAACATTTAAGTACTGTATTTACATTAATTTTTATTACGTTTTTCTAATGAAATATTTGTGGTTTATGTATTTATCCATATAGAAATATATCTATTTTTGGAAAGTACTTAATCGAATGTACTTATTTATGTTAATTTATTGTCATTTTAGAGATTTGGGCAACTATTTACTTGATATTTGGACTGTTGAAGTACCATATGACACTCGGGATGACATAACGATTCTAACAATACTACATACGTTTAAGTCGGTTCCAGCATTTAGAAGTTATGGTGAAATAAAGAAACGGAAAACATACATAGATGAACCCTGAACCAATTATACTTATTTTTGTTAGGCTTTTTGGTGGGGCTAGGTATTATTACGCTTTATTATTTTGGAGACATATCTATCTTCTTAAATTTAACATAATAATATACAAAGATAATATACAAAGTTACGAAAACCACTCTATCTTCTTTTATATTAAACCTACCGTAGTACAGGCGAGGCCTAGTTATGATGGCTTTGAATTTAAAAATATATGTAATATCATATATTAATAAAGAATTTTGAATTTGAATTTGACAAATAATAGCAGCCCAAAAATATAATACTAGGGCGGACCTGGGACAATAAAAACAATGGCACAAAACAATTGACTGGCGTTATGCAGGATGGAATCAATCCACAAAATTACAAAAAAACGGTTGTCACCCTAAAACTGTCCCGGCAATTAGCCAAGGACTAATGAAGGATTTTGAGCGTGATATCCCTTCAGAAAGGAAGTTGACCTCTTGAAAGAAATAGTCGGCGACGAGCGCGGATAGTGAGAAAATATACTGACCGGTTACAATTAAATTTGACTTCGGCCAAACAAGTTATCTGTGTACCAATTTCAAGTCCGGTATTGAGAGATTTAATTATGACTAGTGCGCTCCCTTGATGTACCGATTTCAACCACAACCTTTTCAACTCTTGCTATGACCAAATGATGCCTGCAATCCAAATTTCAGCTTATTCGGATTAGGCGTTTTGGCGCTATCATGGAAGAATACACACAGATACACAACTTGGGTTGTCGACTACAGCGGGCGAGCCCGTCACCTCAGGAAGTTTTAACGATTAGTTGTTCTATCTCCCTGGAGTGGGCGTAGAAGACTTGGGGACAGAACAGTCCACCATCTAGCTACGTCACAAGCCCGTAAGAGGCCCCAGGAATGTTACCTGGCGGGCCGACACTCACGCCCTTACTTCCAATTGTGACCAGATTACTCCGGTCTCCCGATTGGTTACGAGTTCGAGGTCGCTTGCGCGGTCCTCTTCCTTACGAAGCGGTGAAGCGGTGTATACCGAATCTATCGCGGACCACAGCGTCCTTTGCCGGCTATTCACCCAGGATCGGATGGCCGATGGTCTTTTCAGGAGCAGTCGCCGTAAGGTCCGCAGCCACCCCCGCTCTATAGAAAACAGTAGGTACTGCTTCCAGACTCCCCCGACTGTTAGTCAGAGTGCACAGTCGATTGGCTTACGCCACACATAGATACACAGCCATAAATACACACATATATACTTCTATCTGGAAATAGTCTTAATCGGCTCAGGGGGGATCAAAAATAATTTTTTCAACTTTTGGCCTGCAAGCCAAATTTCAACTTATTCGGATTAAGCGTTTTGGCGCTATCGTGGAAGAATACATACAAATACACAGCCATAAAGACAGACAGGCAGACTTCCATATGGAAATAGTCTTAATCGTCTCAGGGGGGCTCAAAATGAATATTTACGTGTTCATCTTAAAAAAAATGCGTATTCACAATTCTTTCCTTTCTCGTCGGTTGGTGGGCCGGAAATTAATATCTATTTTCAAATTCCTATTAAATTTTTGTGCTTTATCAAATTGAAAATAGAACCAGGACACAGTGAAGACAGTAGAGAGCATTATATAAAAATCTCTTTAAATAAATATCAGATTGAACGTTACTAATTTTGAATAAGGGAATCAGTATCTTAATTGGTTCCCATTTAAGCTAATTTCAAAAGTTCTGGAACCAATCATATACTGGAAAGTCATGCTCGAATGTACAACTGACAAAAAATGTTATAAATTCCTATATTATGTATATATTTTGCTATACATTTAACTATGTTAAACTAATTTAATAATTTTAATTCCACCCCGTCTCTATTTTTCTAAATGATTTTTCATGGTTTTTAAATACTCATTTGATATCTATTTATATTTCTTTAAATTACAACCAAACGTGTGGATAGGTAAAATAATTTTCTAGTGCGCCTGCCTTAGTGCAGTCCTAGGCCTAGTTAGGTGGCATTGGCGTAGTGATCAAGATGCTGCAGTGTGTTTTTTTTGCTACTGGTCCAAACAACAATATTTTATAATGCTGCAGGAATGTGTATCTCACATATACTGTGTACTTCAATAATATGTATGATAAGAAGTACTACGAATTACAGAAATAGAAAAAGTAATAAAAATTAGCCACATACACAGGGGAGTTTTTATTAGTGACATCCTTGTAGCGGCTGAATCAGTACGACCAATAAAGCAACATTCAATAAAAAACAACTAAAAAAATATATAAAAAATAGTTCCTTTTTTAATTTATTTTTTGGTTGTTTTTGAAAAAAAGTATAAAAGCGTTAGCGCGCTGCGCCATCTAGCGGTAGGCAAACTATCGCGAATAAACAATATAACCTACCGCTAGCTGGCGCAGTGCTAATAGCGGCTTGTCAAACTTTTATTTATTAGTCAAAGTGTTCAAATTTACCAAAAAAAAATATATGTAGGTATATATATATATTTTTTAGTTTTTCCCAAAATATCATATCAAAAGTTTCTTATTTGCAGGTTCTAAACAAACCTCACGGTGTATTCTTACTGGCATGCCATTTTTTAATTTATACTTTGAATATAAAAAAGTACACAAAACACAGAAAGCCATAGTAGAAGTTACGTATTATCTTAAACGTCGTTTTTCGCAGTTTCAGCTTTTTGCGGATTGGTTCCTATCTGTATAACACAAGCCAATTAGAAATCTAATATTCTACGTCCAATCGATTATTTCATGTGAAGCGCAACGGGACACTCCCTCCAATCACCAATCACCCGTCGCTCATAGATGCCTATACACAACAATAGCATGTCTGGTGCGTAGATTGCATTCTCAGATTTTTTCGGGATCATTTCTTATCTGGCAATTTATACATTATAGCCGTCAATTAGGAATATAGACATTATACATTATACAATTTATACATTATAGCCATCAAGATTAAGGAATATTTGAATATTTATTTCGACATGTAATATTAATAAAGCGCAACTTACGATAGTATGAAACTAATCAAATTAAATCAAACCAAATAAAATCAAGTTTATTGTTTTCAAAACCGTAAATTGAGTTGTTTAAACAGTACACAATACTTCGGATAGATGATATAATATAATTTGATTATAAACTTCAAATAACAAAGACAATGATTACGGAATCGATATAACGTTTTAGTAATTCTTAAAAACGATACCAAAGGTTTCTGAAGACTCTCACTGCATAATTTATAATAATCATATTAGATACTTAGACTACCAAGTCAACTTACTTTTAAAACATTTGACGTGAGAATGAGAAACATAATTGGATTTGCCATCGTTAGATATTATGTTTATATTTTATTATTGTTTTGCTGTACGTAATAATAAAATATACTATTTAAAAAAATACGACTAACTAGCTCCACTATTATCAACTTGTATTATCAACTTTGTATTTTTTAACATTTACGAAATTTACACAATCTCTGAACGTTGGTTTATTGTCGATGTGTCGTTGGAACTTTTATTACTCTTTTGACTATCTAGGTTGATTATTACGTAGGTAAATCGCTGCATGATTTATTGTTTTATCTCTCTACTATTGGCGCCGCAACCATTTTATATGCGGATTACAATAAGATCCTAATTCAATTGAACCCATTGAGAAATATGCGGCATGCTTCTAAAGGGATTATTATGACAAATTGTTATAAGTGTCATTCTTTGTCGGAACCGAAATACGACGACTTGAGATTTTTTATTATTGTTAACGTGGAACCACTTGCTTACATTTTGTCGTTAAGTTCAGGGATTTGAATAGAGCGAGATGCAACTGAGAGAAATATAACCATAAAATACACAGAAATACGCATCTTTCAACAAGGATTACGTTCAGGCGCGGATCTATGGGGGAGGGGCGGAGGGGGCGACCGCCCCTCCAACGAGGATTGAAAAAAAAATTGTTGACAAAAAGCGGGCAAGATTCCAAGAAAGAAAGTTTTAGAAGGGAAAAGAGAAATAATACCGCTTATTCGGAACCAAAAAATATTCTAGATGATCTAGATCTGGCCAACGAATTCATCTACCGTCCGAATCTACTTCAAACTACCGTCCGATTGCTCTCCTATCAACTTTTGCGAAAATATACGAAAAGACCGTCTACACTAGAATATATAGTTTCCTTGAAAAATATAATATTTTTTCGGAAAATCAAAATGGATTTAGAAAGAACAAGTCAACTACATTAGCTGTCTTTCAATATACTAATGAAATTCTAAATTTACTAAATAATAAACATGTCACCCTGGGGTTATTGCTAGATTTATCTAAGGCATATGATTGTGTACTACACGAAAAACTCTTAGAGAAATGCTACGTCGGAATCCGAGGCAAAGCCTATGATTGGTTAAAATCTTACCTTACAGAACGGGAGCAGTGCGTTGAAATTACATACTTTAATAGCAATAAAAAGATGGTAGAACCTGTACGATCAAAATGGCTTCGATCACAGCATGGCATTCCGCAGGGAAGCGTCCTCGGTTGCCTGCTGTTTATAATATATGTAAACGAACTTCCTTTAGCGACACAACAGAAAATAATCCTATTCGCCGACGACACTTCTATCTTAATTGGGGGCCATACTAAAGCTGATGTGGAAAGCAGCGCAAACACAAGCTTTATAGAAGTAACTGAATGGTTAGGGTCAAATAATTTAAGTGTAAATGCGGAAAAAACAAAATGTATGCAATTTCATTCCAATCAAGCACAAAAATACAAATTCGAAATTAAACATAACGCTCAGGTTATTGATATGGTGCAAAAATTCAAATTACTAGGGATAACAATCGACTGTAATTTGCACTGGAAAGCCCATGTCGAAGATGTAAAAAAAAAATCGAAATTTTGCTACGCTCTAAGGATTTTAAAACGAACTACAGATAAAAAAACAGCCTTTATGGCATATTATGCAAATATTTACGCCTGCATAAAATATGGAATTACGCTTTGGGGCAATTCGGTAAACGCAGAGAAAATATTCATAGTACAAAAACGATGCTTACGAATAATATGTGGAATTCCAAAGACTGACAGCTGCAAACCACTATTTAAAAAGGAGTTTGTGCTAACGTTTATATCGATATACATCTTGGAAACCTGCAAATTTATAAGGGACCACGATCAGTATTTCAAAACAAACAATGTTGAACACGTCTATAACACACGAAATAAACATTAGCTACAAGCACCCAAGCCAAATTTAACTCTACTTAAAAAAGGAATGTTATACAATGCAATAAAAATCTATAACCACCTACCTGCAAATATCAAAGAAATAAAAGGAAAAGGGTTTACCGCAGCGTTGAAAAAATGGCTTATCGATAAAAGCTTTTCCACATTAAACGAATATTTCTCATATTATATTGTAGGCATGCATTTTCATTTTGTTTTTAAATTAATTCAATTAGGAAGATTACAAATTTTCAATTATATACATTTCGTATTTATAGGCGGATTTTTGATTATTCCTTGATTTTGATTTTTTTTTCATTATTTTTTATATTATTGGTGAATTATTTTTTATTAATTGTTTTCTACTGTTACATTTTAAATTATATACATTTCGTATTTATAGGCGGAATTTTGATTATTCCTTGATTTTTGATTTTGTCTTTATTTTTTATATTATTGGTGAATTATTTTTTCTAATTGTCTTCTACTGTTAGTTCTACTTATCCGGTCTGTTTAGATTTTTTCATGTTAAACCAGGGAAATAATTACATTTTTAAAAAGATATTATAATTAGCAGATAAGTCAATTTAGCAGATAAGTAAATTTGTCAATCTGTTTTAATAACAGGTAATTGTGAGATACATAGTTTTACGCATTATCTCCATAAATGTACCACCACAATTTCGGACAATAAAAATATTTCTATTTCTATTTCTATTTCTACCCTGGCATATAGGTACATCGCCTCATCCTTATCATGGCCTCCTTGCCCGTAAGTGTGGCCACTGCCGAAAGAAGTTTTTCAACTCTGAGGCGACTAAAAACTGGCTACGATCCACGATGGTAGAGGATAGGTTAACAGAGTTGGCACTCCTGCATATTCATTTTGATATTCCAGTAGACAAAGAGAAAATAATTGAAAGATTTGCAAAGAAAAAACACCGGAAACTGCAATTTGTAATTTAATTCTGTGTTATGCACTATTCTGTATCATTTGTACATTGTTCATTAAGAAGTAAAATAAAAACGTACGAGTGTATTCATTATTTTTTTCCCTTTTCATAATTTTTAGTTACTTAATTACCTATCTCTATTAAGCATACTGAATGCCCTAAATTTATACTATAGTTTAATTTAACTATCTATAGACAGAAACCCATCCCCACTGTCCGCCCCCCCCCCCAAAACAACGACATGTTCGCTCAACGTTCGAATGAAAGCTGCGGAGCACTTGTTATTCTTTAGACGATGCGCGCGCCGTCTCCATTTGAGCAGTTGCAGGTGCGCGGAGCAGAGTTGGTGCGCGAACCTAATTGATGGAACCACCTTTAGATAATTTTGGACTGGATATTATGATTTTACATATGTAAATCGTCGCAGAAACGTTGTTTTTGTAGTTCGCTGGCTTAAGGCCTAGCGCGACGATTCGATAGTGATATAGGTATATTTATTATTTTTTGAGATGAATCTACACCTTGAAGTTCGCTCTAGGTGATACTTCAAAATATTGATTTAACGTATTTGTGACGACACAAAACCATCGAACAAATCGCGATCTCAAAGTAATAATTATAATGTGATCTCGTTATTAAAGAAATTTACGGTATTGCATAATGGCGGACTTATCGCACTACCCACTCACTCATAATCAACCATAGTGCTGTTGAGAGAGTTGCTGGGTTATTCGAAGAATATGCTTTAATAATTAAATACTAGTCTTATTGATTAAATAATAGAAAAATTGATTAAAATTACATATAAAATAGCTGATGCTGATATATATAATAATAAAAAAGAACCTTTTTATTTATTTCAGAAAATCATAAAAATATAGCCTTAAAATACACTATACATTAATAAAATTCAATAACCTATAGCAAGAGTCGTGTATTTATAAACACCATGTTGCACGTCGCTCCACTAAGCTTAGCATGTGCTAGAATGGACATCACACTGCATTTGATATCATTATAAGAAATAGAGAGCGATTGTACGACTCTGGTATTTGGAGGGAGCTGGTTCCATAAACGAGCTGTGTATAAGGCTGACTTTGCACTGCGACAAAATTCCGTGTTTATTATTTTCGGAAAATCTGTGAACTATAGAAGAACATGAAAGCGGGCGCGCTATGGAAAAAAAATCGGTCCGGATTTAAATTCTACCGATGGCTGCAGATTGGCTGCGGTGAGTCACCGGACGTGTTTTCCTTACTATTATTGAGTTATATTGAACCTCGCGCACTGCGGAAATTATTCCGAAGATCGACGGCAGGGACTTGCATAGACAACAAATGACTAATGAGCGAATATTCCACCTTAGTGCGCGGACTAAAAGAAAACTATGTTTTTTATCCGTCAGGCGTGAAAAACGTAGCGCAACGCAGTGCGCGCCTGACCTAAAGGAAAAGAGTAAAAATAAAAAAAAGTTTTGTTACTTGGGGTGCCAACGATATTATTCTGACTTAATCGGAGTGGGAGAGCATAACTTCCTAATAGGGTTATTTTATCTATTATATAAGAAGGTGGGGTGGGATTATTGTGTACATTGTGCAACAAGGATAGAATGTGTAGATTTCTCCGATTTCGAATCTACAGCCATTGCGTGCTAGGCTGCGCGAGGCTGAAACATGATCGTAAAATCTCACACAAACATTCTGTAAGCGCTCTAGCTTTCGAGGATCGTTTCGTTTGCATCGAGGTATCCAACGTCGGCATGATCGAGGACAAACCGTAAAAGTGTTTAACCTCAGGTTTATTCTACATAAGCTTGTACAATTTATTATAAAGTATTTCAGCTTTCCGAAGCTTAGCTATTTAAATTTCTCATAAAGTGAGTAAGTAATCCCGGAAACTCGAGTAATTTAACATCTTCAAAAAAAGAGCGGCTAAAACGGACATTATTTAAACAGCACAGTTAAATATACATACAGTCTTTAAATAGCATGTTGGAGTCGCTGTAAACACTAAAAATAATATTTTGGACCTAAGAGAATAACTACACATCAGGGATTAATAGTATTATTAAAAATAAAATAAACATATTGTTTTGAGATCAATTAACCAGGACATATTTTTTAATTCACCTGCCAATTCTAATTCATTTTATATTTCAGCTTATCCATTATTATATTATTTGTATAAAATAAAAATGTAATATAAAAAAATATGTTCGAATTTTAAAGAAAATAACATGCAGTTACGAAGTTTAAAAAGATAATATCATTTACGCAAATAAAGAACTAATAATATGGAATATTAAAATAATATAAAATAATTAATTAGGTATTAACTTGAAAATATATCAGAATTCAAAGTTCAAAGTTCAAAGTTCAAAGTTTATTTATTCCAAAAAACCCGGTAAGGGTATAGAACTTACAATTAATAAATACATTTTTTATATTATTCATATTTTAAACATATCATGGTAACAGTCATGGCATCAAATAATAATAAAATAGCAAAATAAAAAATATCAGGTAGAAATATTAATTGTCATGATGTTATATGAGAATATTAGATAAATATTAAGATAAAAATGCCTACACCTTAAAAGTGTACATTAATAATAATACGTAGAATCCTATTAGTTTGACTTCCATATTAGACTTCTACGATATTACGTAGGATTCTCAATATTATTGTATGGAGAATCCTACGGAATCTTCCCATTGAAAAGCTAGACACTTACAAAAACACTGTTAAGAAAGCTGTAAGCCCTCGGAATATGAGTTTTTCGGAGAATACTAAGTATAGGCTGTGTTGACAGTATAGAAAGAAGATGTCCTAAAACTTTTGAGCAAAAACATAGAAATATTGCTCATATCGTGCGTCATCCCGAAAGATACAGCACTTTGCATTTATTAATTCAAGGTTTAATAGCCAAAAGAAGAGATCTGAGACGGAGCATGGTTTCAGAAATATACCACGTCCTTGTTTCGTGCGGTGGCTAATAGAGTTGTAGAAACAAGTCAAATCTATCAAGAAGAAACAAGTCAAATCTATCAAATCAAATCAAGTTATTGTCATTAAAAAAGATAAAAATGAATTTACCGCGTGAAGTTTGTAACACCCGACGTTTCGGTGATGTTGCAACTGCCGTTGTCTATGGTATATTGAAGTGCTGAAGGGAAGGGCTGGTAACCCGCCGCCCCACAACCGTTTTAATCCGCGAAGTAACAGCAGCAGTTTGCCGCCTACCCGCAGATGACAATAGCACCATTTTAGTCTACCCTAGATAACGACGGCTGCAACATCGCCGAAACGTCGGATGTTACAAACTTCACGCGGTAAATTCGTTTTATCTGATTTATAATGTAATTAGCCGCCTACCCGCAGATGACAATTGGTAGCACTTCATTCCACCCTAGTCAACGGCGGTTGCAACATCGCCGAAACGTCGGGTGTTACAAACAACGTGGTAAATTCGTTTTTATCTTATTTATAATGTCAAATAACCGCGATAGTCTTCGACTTCATAAGTTTATTGTCTTCCAAACCGTATACATATTTGTCTAGACAGTACACAATACTTGGGATAGATGATATATAATAAATTCATTATAAAATTCAAACAACAAATCACTTATAAAATCGAAGACTATCGCGGTTGTTTGACATTATAAATAGGATAGAAAACGAATTTACCGCGTAAAGTTTGTAGCACCCGACGTTTCGGTGACGTTGCAGCCGCCGTTGTCAAGGGTAGACTGAAGAGCTGTCAATCCGTTGTTTTGCGGGTAGGCCGCATATCCGTTGTTTTGCGGGTAGGCCACGCGACTGACAGAACACATTGTGCTATCCAAGGAACAATTCTACTTTCCTCGCATGATCCGGGAAGCCATTGAAATAAGAAGAACCCCGAACTTCAATAGAGACGACGGTTACAAACTCTCTTCTACGTGGAACCCTCTTCTTAAAATGTTCCCGCCGCCGAACGCAAAGACGTAAGACAGGATACAGTGAGTGTTGTGTGCAAGACGGATTTTAAAAATTCCCGCTCTCCGAGCCCGGCCCCCCACCACCGTTATAACCTACGCAGTGGTGGCAGCGGTACAAGAACAAATCACTTATTACGGCATTGATATAATATTTTACTAGATAGCCGGTTAAGATTAAAATAATTTAAAAAATCGTTTCTGAAGAGTCTCACCACATATGTAATAATCGTATTAGATACTTTAAAACTACAAAGTCAACACATTTTAGAACATTTTGACGTAAGAATCAATTAAGTTGTCATGTTAATAGAAAATAATGCGGCCCTACAAATACAAAATACAGTTTATTATCGGAGAGAAGATAAAAGAGTAATCAGAATATAATAGGCAATAAAATAGTAAAGATGTAAATATAAATGAAGAAAATAAAAATAGAATTGGTCAGTCGCGTAATTAGAATTCGTTTATATCATAAAATTATCTCTCAATAAGGTAGTCTTTTATTTTGGACTTAAACGGACCTAATTTGGATGGAAGAAGATTCTGAATGGAACATTTAGGAGTTGCAAAGTTGGTCACCGCGTTGCATGTTGCAGTTAATTCGGTTACATCTGCGAAGTTGCGATGGCGACAGAAGCGGCCCGAGATCGTGTCGCGGAACAATGTGCGCTCGCATGAATCGAAAGCAGCGCATGCGCGGAGCGGCTTCTGCCTCGATCTCAACCCTCCCAATTAAATCCGTGACTGCGCAGAAATCAATTAGAATTAGCCGCGTGATCGCCGGCGCAGCCTCATAAACACGCGAACAGAAGGCGGAAGATGCTGCCTCGGCGCAGCCGCAGATCGCCTAATTAAGATAAAAGGACATTAGGATTCAGATTAATTACAGATAGCGCATCCGGATGCATCGGCATGAAGGGGAGGAATGACATGGCGACAAAGATTTGCCTGCGAAGTTTATTATGAGAATAAAAAGGGACATGTCCTGCATCATTTATTGAAGTTATCAACCCAGTCCACAAAATCTCAGTCGTAAAATATGAATTAAAGCCTGATGTATATGAAATGAATTAACAATTTCCCATGGTACTTCAAACCACGATTCATATAAATTAAATTTATTTTATTTTATTGTGATTGTGGTAGTAATTCGAACACCGCAGTCAAAGTCAAACTCTTTCATAAATATCGATGGTACAGACCTTGAAAGAGTGAGCCAATACAAATACCTGGGTGTCATAGTCGACGATAAAGGAGACCACAGTGTCGAAATTAAATACCGAATCGAGCAGGCCCGTAACGCCTTTCGAAAAATGGAGAATCGGAAAATGCCTAAATTTATACATTTATAGCATTGAGGATTTCGAGAATATCAATTTTTCGCAGCTCTATTGACCTACTTGACTATTATCATTCCCTATTCTTTCTATTATTGACTATTTTACAATTGCGTTTTATTTTTCTTCTAACTATTGGCTATTGACTATTATTATTATTACTGATTTGTTTGTATTTGTTTTTTTCTTTAAAATATCTTCCCGTATGATAATTTGTGAAATTATCCAATATATGTTTGATTATTTAGTACTATTGTTCACATGTAAATTCTACGAAATTATGTAAGAATTTTGATTGAAAATTTTGGAAAATTTTGTTTCCTCTATATAACCTAGAAAATCTGCTCTTGGATGTTCAACGTTCATACCTTGCAATACCGATACCTTATACCTTGATAGGTATATATTTAAATATTATGCTTGTTATTTTTGTTAGTTTTTGGCATAACCAAGTGTAGGAATTCCTATCGACTGGTTTAAAATTAAAAATAAAAAATAAAAATATCATATAATATTAATAAGGCGCCATGATTTTCTTTTGACGTTCAGTATGCGTACGCAATGCATATGCGTATGTATACACTTGCGTACGTATTTACACTGAAACCGTTTTTAATATTGACTTGAATTTGTAATATCCCACATAATAAACCCTTCTTTTCTACTTCTCCTTTTTATCCTGTTAGTTATTTTAACTAAAAACGACTTTATTCCACCCTCATGTTGATACCACCAACAATGAGATACATTTCATCATCACAATTTATCCAAGATTATTGAATTATTTTGTATCATATATTCATAGTTCGTTGTATGATTATAACAAAGCCCATATAAAGTGCCTCGTGCGGGTCATTTGCTCCTCAAGCGACCCAGGAGTCAAGACTACAATAGATAAATTATGCGACATGATTCTGCGCGAAGATAAATCTAGCGTGCCCTCTCTGAGGGCTTCCGTAGCTGCTCGCGGTGACAATACACAATTGTCTACTACTAACAGCCACTGCTGAATACCGTTAAAATTCCAGCCTTATACAATATAGGAAATAATGTCTTGAGAGGGGAAATAGTCATACTCTAACTAAAATTCACATTTCAACAAGGCGAATGAACGATAAATGGGAATCAAAATTTGAAGTACTGAAGCATCTTTTGTAGAAATAAAATATCACGATGATACCTGATCATCATTATTAGCGCTTTAACTCTTTGTGAGTCTTAATTTCGTCAATAATCTTCTTTCCATGAGTCCTATGCTGGGTTTGTCCAGACCATATGGATTTTTTTGTTGTTTTGTTAAAGACCATATCTATCGATCCTAATTAAAATTTTCAATCGTAACCAGACAAAATGCTCTAAAGAACAATTGAAATAGACCATTTCAATAATAAAACCGGACTAGTTCGAGAGAAAAACTTATTGTGTGTTTCTTTCTTCATTAAAAAAAAATATTTAAAGCATTAATAAAAAAACACGTTCTTATTTTTCGGACACATAACTTATTTTCTATATAATGTTTCTAGCCGTGCAAATGACTTTTTTTTATTGGTATTTGAGGACTTTTTTTACATGGCAACTTTTTGTTACATGATTATTTATTGTTAAATTTATTTTTCATACTAATGAAAAATACTTTTGGTTTTTCCCGAAATTAGGGAATTTAAAAATTAGAGCGAATTATTATTATCATAGTGCTCTCCGATTTAAATATTAATAGAAATGTAAATGCCGGAAAATATTCCTGAATTGTGTATTTACAGTTATGACTAGATCTGAAGAAACGTAGATATACATTAAATTTTAAACCCAAATGGTTAGATTATATTCGATGTCTTTCACGAAAAAATCAAATAAATATTCTACTCCGATATGTCCAAATGAGTTTCATTCAAAACTGGAAAATGTTCTTAAATTTCTAATGTTCTCAATCAAAGTAGATTTAAATTTGTTTTCAATGTAGGTCCAGTATTATTACTCACAAAATTAAAGTAAACTTTGTTATCAGTTTAGTTTTGAAAACGTAACGACATATGAAAAAAAGTAAAAAAATATTGCCATACTGATATTTTAGGTTTTTGTCTCCCATGTAAAATTTTATTTCTTGGACATGTCTGATTTTCTTTGCTAGCTATTTAATTTATTATTAGTTTGTTTAAGACTGAGTGAAATCGCTAAATAATTGCATGCTCAAGATTGATATTGGGCCAGATTGCTTTTCTTCGTGAACTAAAACTGAAATTAGTTAAAGCAGTCCAGACAGAGCCAATACGTTTGAGCGGAATATGAAATGACCAACCGACGATTTTTCCCGCTTCAAAACTACCTGTCGAACTTACAGCCGTCAGAATAAGTTTGAATACTGATTCAGATTCCGATTCAGCTGCTTTATTTTCGGTGGGTAGTTTTAATGCGGAAACGTGCAAACCCATTCTTCTTTAACGTATTGCCCTGTCTCGTTCACATGAACTTATTTCCGATTTTAGTTCACGAAGAAACGCATTGGAGCCCATTGTTGCCATGCTGCCTAGCTATAAATAAATAACTTATCGTCGATAGCATACATGTTTTTAGACATATTCTAACATTACCACTGTAAAACAATGCATTTTTATGCGACCTATTATTGTACTATATATCGCATAACTTAGCAATGTAGATCACATTGATTTTTTCATGATTTCCAGAATTCTTGAAAATTCTATATTTCTAAACCTGACACCGCTTCTGTATATATTTATTTAATTATTATAACAAAGGACAGGTTGGGGAGGTTGCAAAAAATGTGACACGAAACGTAGGTGATATCTAAACTTTACCATAGAATAAAATTTAACTTTAAAATAAATAACGTGCAAGTTATGCCATGCTTATATGTGATGATCGGTCCCATGCCGTCCATTTAAGTTGTACCTTGTTCAAGGGCAAAAATTTTATACATAGTAAAAAGAGGGTCAAATGTCATACATTGTTAAAAGATGAAAAACTATTTTATAAACAGTGAAAAAATAGTAGACTAAAAAAAATATGCCCTTTTAATGGCAATTGTAATTAAATCGTAAAAAAATATAAATATTTAATAGAAAACACTAAAATAAAAATATTGTGATTAATAGAGAATAAAGTACACTTAACTTATGCTTAATAATATTTAATATAATCACAATATCAGATAAAAACGGATAGTCATCTACTTTTGCTGTATGTGTAGCCTAGATATTGAATTGACGTTTCTTTTCTCAAATTCAACTCATTCTTTTAACTTCCCGGCTGAGTAAAAGTATTGTGAACGTAATAAAAAAAGGAGATGAAGACGGATATATACATTTTGAACCCCCCTTCCCCCCCGAGGCATTTAAGACCATTTCTAGACCGAAGTACTCAAATATCAGCTTTTCCAAAACGTTTGCACTTTTTTGTCCCTACTAGATACGAGTCTACCACCATTTTGATGACATTTTACAAGTCTTCATTGTTTTCTGTTGTCTGTCTATCGTGATGTACGAATATGTGCAAAGCAGCCACCGCGCCGTTGCAAACTGCTCATCACTTTTAAAGGCAGGCAGTAGGGCAACGCGATGACAATCGGCGTGGGACGGGATGCTACCATCGGGTCGTTCAAATTAATTGGAAACATAGCTCGGATACAATTAAGGCTCACGATGGCTTTCTACCACGACGCGCGCGCAAATGCTTATCGTCCTAATAAATGCAGTGAACAAACGACACGTTTATCGCACATAATAATAGACGATATCGACAATGGTGTAGCTACCAAGATGCGAGATGGTGCAGTGCACCGGTACTCAATCAGACCTTTCATTTGACACTATACACGATATATTTTATTAAGTTAATTTATTGATATTTAAACATTTGGATATCTAGACAACTGCTTACTTGATATTTGGACAGTTAAGGTATCCTATGATACTCGGGATGACATAGTAATTTTAACAAAACTACATACTTTTAAATCGGTCGACGAGTTTAAAAGTTATGGTGGAATAAATAAACGAAAAACATATTATACATAGAGGAACCCTGAATATATTAAACTCCTTTTTTGTTGGGCAGTCGTGTCAAAACGAATATACCGCGAGAATTTTGTAGACCCCGATATTTCGGCGATGTTGCAACCTCTGTTGTTCAGGGTAGACTGATATTGTTGTTTCTAAATCTATTGGACTAGAACCTGGATGTTAAATATTGCTTCTCTGGTTCCTATAATATATAGTACTTATCTATAAAAATGTCTCTTACGTTATTAATTGTGGTTTACATAATTAAAATAATATGTTACTATATAATAACGTAGGACTATAACTGATATTACGTGTCTGCATAAGCTTTTGCACAATCGACTAGACAGCCCAGCTAGTCTAGAAAAAGTTCAATTTCGTGTGCCACCGCGACTAACGAGGAGCTCTCAAACATTTTCGGTTGTCGCTTGCGATAACAACATTGGGTCGAATACCAGAAAACCTCTTACCAGAATGTGTCGCGTTTTTGATAAATCGTGTAAAGGATTAGATATATTTTATGATTCCATTAATTTAATAAAAGACTTGATCATACCTAGCCTATCTCCTACTTCCTAAGATTTCACTAACTGCCATCCTAATGTACTGTATTATATTATTACTATGTTATAACATACTATTGTATTATATCATATTATGTATAATAAATATTATTATCCAATTACTCATACTTCTATTTTGCTCTATCCAAATATCCTTATTAACAACTTATTTAATTATTACTTTTCTTACCCTTATATTATTATTAGCTTTATTATATTTTTTTCTACTATCAACGTGTTCATGTTATTTCTGTTAATTCATTGCAAACTGTTCATAGGATAGTAAATTTGTTTGGTTTGTATATGTTTCTAAAATTTTAGTACCTACTATATATTTACTATCTGTAAGTTTGCTATAAAATAAAATAAAATAAATAATTAATTCATGCCTACAACAAGGACAAAAGAACCGGCCCCAAGAGACCAAAGCACGCATTTTAAAGCTCTGCCACTGTTTCATTAAATTGGTCACGATCGTGTTCGACTTCCTCCTACGATTCATGTTCCTCTGTTGGCCTTGCGTTGGTTAATTCGAATGGAAATGCAGCACTCTATAATTTTACTTTAGCGCCGCCCGGGACATTGATTATAGGAATTAAAACCCATTTATCTAGATGTTCAAGTAGAACGATGTTGTCTCGGCATCAAAACTGGAGATATTTGCGCCGACTTGATAAGATTTTTAAATAAGTTAATAGTAAACACACATTTTTAGAAACAAGCTTTTATTAAAATGCTTTGTTCCGAGCCAACCCTAGATGCAGCAGCAAAATATCACAGTGGAACCTAGAACGGGCTAATTGAATGTAATACAGATTTTCGCGTTTTTGCTTTTGGCCGTTGAGGAGTCCCCTGGGCAAAGTATAATAACACCGTTGTTACTATGCCCTGGGTGCAGCAGCCCTGTTGCGGTGAAACTTAGAACGGGTTATCATAATTTAATGCGTATACAAAATTTTGTTACTGTGCGGTTGACCGTTGATTAGTCCCCTAGTCGGAAGCCAACCCTGGGATGAGCAGCCATGTCATGATAAAACTTAAAATCGACTATCATAATTGAATAAGTATACAAAATTTCGTTTCTGTGCTGTTGACCGTTGAAGACGCCCCTCGTCGGGCGCCAATATTGGGCGCAGCAGCCATGTCATTGTGAAACTTACAACGGTCTATCATAATTGAATGCTTATACAAAATTTCGTGTCTTTGTTGTTGACCGTTGAAGAGTCCCCTTGCCGGGAGACAATCCTAGGTGCAGAATCAGGTCATGCTTACGATAAAAATGCATTGTCATCGGAACTGAACCAACATGTAAAATTTCTACTTTATAGGATAAGAGGAATTGGTTCTAATTCTGCTTGAAAGATTTGACCTAAACAAACATACTGTTAAAGATTGCAAGGTAAATAAAAGCTTGTAAATATAATAAGTTTTTATGGAAGAATAGCGAATAATAACATTAAATTCTCAAAATATTGAATGGGTATCACCCTCCCCCTTCCCCCATCCCATTCAATTCCCTTTATTTTGATTGGACAGTCCAATAACTACTTTTAAATGTAAAATGATAAGTACCTATCATTATATATAAGTATGTATTACTACTTGCCTGTAGTAACTTGTAATACCTACTTTTTTGTTCTGAGGTTAGCAACCTTGATTATTTCGTGGTGGGAGTGAATAGAGAAGAAGAAGTTGAATAATTTCCTGTATTTTGTCAACTGATATTTAAGGGCATAGTCGTTGAAAATTTCTGTAGCTGCTGTCGCATTATCTATTTATTAATTTAATTAGTCAGGAAAATGCAAGGCAATTATTTAAAAACGCAATGATTTAGCGTCACTCCTAACTAGACGTGCCTGTTTGAAGGAAGACAATAATTTTACATGACAGCAAATTAAAACGTAATTTTAAGAAAACAAGTTTTATAATCTATTGGTTTCATAATATACGTAAAAATTGTTACATTATTATGGTACAAGAAATTGTAATATTATTAGGTTTCAAAATTGTTAAAGTACATAGAAACGTTTACAAAATGACCATTACAAATAAATATAATTATTACACAATAAAATCTATCAAAAATAATTATAAAATAGATACAAATACAAAATACTAGGTAATAAAAATAATATCTAAAGTCACTCTTAGTATATAGGTTATTTATATTGTCAGAGATGTGACGATGTGCAGATTATGTATATAATTGCGTTGCTATTCTTGAAAGGTTATGATACATACGTTCAGTTTTCGTTCTTCTTATACTTATCAAGTGACAGTCCTGAAATATCGTAGTTTTTTGTATACTATTGGCATTGATGTTGAAGCGTACGCAATTATTAAATGTTGGGTTCCGTCTACATTCTTTTTGAATGTTATTCTAGGCAGCCTACATTTAATTATTTGAATTATATATACACAATAGCTTAAGTATTTCTGCTTAGCAAACCATACTACTTTATTGTATGTCGTTTAGTATATTGTTATATATTTGGTGACTATAGTATCCTTAGTATATTTCTATATTTCATTCAAGCAGCGCCCGCTGTTTGGATATCATAATTCACGGTGTTGCCCAGTCATTAAAAGCTTTCGACTGTTTCTGAGTTGATTGCCCGACGGGAATTGATTTATGCAAGGCTACGAGATACTGTCTGAAGAATTCACATTAAATATGACCGGAATCATCCACGGAAGCGACCAAATTATTTTCATTCAAGGCTGTCTGCAAAATGTTAAGGTTATTTGCTGTTACTTTTCTACTGCTTACATTCTGTGTAAATAGTATATAAGAAACGTATAAGGAACTTCATCATGTATAAGGAACAGACCCTACTGTGACAATGAAAAAAAAAGAATTTCATATAAAAGTAAGATGTCATAGCAACTCGCATCCAATACCAATATAATATAATTGATATAGAGCGTATTAGATTGCTCAACGCTGTGCTACGATTTGGCAGCTAGGATTTTACTACAAAACGCAATGTGTAGATGGCAGTTATATTTCTAAACATTCATTAATCTTCTCTTATGTTATATATGGCGGCGTCCGTGGTATAGCAGTATGGCGGCGCACTATGGATAGTGCTCTAAACAATCCTATACGGTATTCTACTTTGAAATAAAATAATAATACGTATAATAACAAACAAATTTTAAGATCATCGCTTTTATTATTTTAATATTAGTAACATAAAGATGTATTTTTTTAAATTTGGTGTACACATTTCAATACGTAATAGCTACGGACTTTAATGTCCATATACACTAATAGATGTAATTCTATGTCTTCGAATAATTTCTGTTATGTAATCAGCCTATGTATAAATGCGATAGATAGCATTTATAATTGAACTTTTATCATTGGTTAAATTATTGGGTTTTTAAAATCAATAAAAATTCATTCATTATTATTGTTTTTATAGATGGTTAAATTAGTTTTTATTAGTTCCACTGGACAGTGTTATCAGTGCCACCTGCATGTCGCCCGTGCAGAAGGGTGCCAAAATGTTGGACACTGACGTTTAACAATCTAAAACCATATACATATTATTATAATCAATTATTATCATGATCATTAATTATTATCAACACTCATTAAATTATTCGCGAATATGGTAACTTGGTTTACTTTTGTTAAGTTATTGTGGATTTTATTCCGTTGTCGCAAGACGAGGAAACGTTTACTGTCATATTAAAATATGGAGGTATACAATAATCAATCAAAAGTAGAGCGATAAAAATTGATCAAAATAATTATGGAAAGCAGCCAAGTTGCCGAGCAACGGCGACACGACCGGAGCCATCTCGTGCCATTTTACAAAAGCTACGATACGCCGAATTCAAGAGACTTTTAATTTTAAATTTTATTTATTGCTCTTTATTAGCAAAATTTACAGGACACGATATTATATTAAAAAGTATTTTGTGAGCTTATTACAAAAATGCCATTATACATTTAAGTATATTGAGGGTCGTCATTATCTAAACCTTTAACTCTATTAAGGGTCTGAGCATCACTTTGCAGTCTCACATTTGAAGAAATATTACGTAATTTTCAAGTTTATAGCAAATGCCCTCGGTCGCAATGGATTCACTGTTCACCTTCTCGCGGTGGAAGATGGCGCTCGTGACCTGCCAGCCAAATCTATATTTCAAGTCTTTAAATCTACAATGTAAATAAACCCAGTAAATAATAACAGTTTTACGAGCAAAAATGCAGCGGAAACGAAAGTACCGCTGACAATGACATGCGACCCAAGCGATGACAATCAAAGATAATATAATTGACAATATTACGACTAAATGTAAAGAAACGGCCGAAAAAGTGAGTCAAATTAATGGTTTCTAACTGCTCGCCCGGTTATTAAACTATAAAATAAATGTGATTAACTGGCGTTTTGCACAGAGTTTGTATATTGGACATTTATCTGGTTTTACTTTCCTGTTTTACGCACATCTGTGTGTCTGTGTATCTGTCTGACAGTCTGTATTACTCCACGATAGTGCCCAAACGATTCGTCCGATTAAGCTGAAGTTTTGTATGCAGGCACATTTAGTCATACTTCAATCTCGAAATACTAAGTTCCTATACCGACTTATCTAAAGTGCTTTAACTTAGAAGACAATAGACCAAGCACTCAGGGTGCATAGTTTCGGACTAAAATATTCGTCTTCTTCCTATGTTCTTCTTCTTCCGCGAGTTCCTCTCCCGCCTTATCTAGAGTGTTTTAAAAGATACCCAAGTAGTCAGGATGTATAGTTACGTACGACAGTTTTTTGTTCTTCCGACATTCTTTTTCTTCGGTGGGTTCCTATCACGCCTTATGTAGAGTGTTCTTAGAGATACCCAATTACTTAGAATTCAAAAGGGGTTTGAGGGGGGGGGGACGTGCTGTAGGGGGGTTAGTTTAGGGTGGGTTGGGTTTAGGGGGTGTTAAGGTGAAAGGGGCGTTGCGGGGGGTAGCGTTAGGGTGGGGGGGGGGCGGGGGGGTAGCGTTGGGGGTTAGGGGAGGGGGTTGAGGGAAGGGGGTTAAAGGGGTGGGGAGGCGCGGTAAGGGGGGTTTAATGGGGAGTTGGTTAGGGGTAGAAGTGGGGGTGGGTCAGAGGGAGGGGAAGGGAGGGGTTAAGGTGATTTGGGGGGGGGAGAGAAACAGGGAGTGAGGGAAGGTTTTGGGTTGATAAGGGAGGGGAAGAAGGGGGAAAAGGGGGTGTAGGGAGAGGATGGAGGGGAGGAGGGGGGTAGGGTGGAGGGGTTTGAGGGGGTGTGGGGGGTGGGGTTTGGGCTTGCCGGGAAAGTTTTGGGGTGACACACCCGATTTTTTTAATACAAATATTTGCGAAGTAGCGTTTGTAAAACGGTTACTGGTCCGTCGCTGTGTCGCAATTACTATACTTTGCAATTCCCAAACATAGTGGTTAAAGATAATTAGGGAAGCGGTCGATGACGCCATATTCAAAATCGATTTACGTGCATATTTTCGCAAAATGGAAAACATCACACCGCGGCGGTACGTGCAAGCGGGCGCATGACCGCCCTGATTTCACCAAATTGCGCGTAATTAATTTCGCGAAACAAGTAACCTTGTTACGGAGGAGTGCGCGGTCTGGCGTCTTACCGAAATAGTTTATTTGAAATTTGTCATGACTATTTGTAATTCGAGAAGTTCTTATCCTCGGCAACCACTAAGCAATAATTATGTGTTTAATCATGTATCGATGAAGCGACCAATACTTTTAGACGGTATGATAAGTTATTATAGCTTATTTTTCAATGTGTACATTCAGTGGATCGTTTTGGAATGTCTTTTTAATGTTGCAAAATATCGATTGCAGCGTTAGGTTAAAACCCATTTATAAGCATTTTATAAATCATACACATATAAAAAGCATATAAAAATTTAGATGATTTCTCAAATGACCAAAATGCCCGATCGCAATCGAACTATTTCAAAGTTAAATTACAATTGACGATTTTAATTACCTACCTACTTCAGGTATATAAATATATAATATTTTCATATTACCATTGATTTTATCTATAAAATCAATGATATTACTTACATTGATTTATTTATTTTATTTATTTATTTATTTCCATAATTCAAGATACAAATTACAAAGAAAATCCTTATTCTAACAAAAAAAAACAGTTTATAATAAGTGTATATATTATACCTAGCTTAGAAAGGAAATTCATCTTTTGACATGACGGTTTACCACCTCACTAGGTATGAACCTGTGTTGAGGTGGTACTAACATCGATGAATTCTTTTGAGACGAGAGGGCAAGTCTTATCTAATACTTGAGTATAATTTAAAATTTAAAGTTAAATTTAAAAACATCAATAAAATTATAAACTAAATTAAAATTTATGACAATCTACTAAGTTATATGGAATAATAATAATTTTTTTTATATATTTGATATAAACACATATAAATATGTATACCATATATAGATATATATTAATATAATATATATATATTATATATACCATATAACATATATATAGTAATATTATATATAAATTCATACATATAATATGATAGTAGGTATATAAAATAGAGTTATAATATATAAAATATAAATAAATATATATCACGATCACACCTGAGACCTTAATAATTTTTCACAGTCTTCCCTAGATTTATTTAAAAGCCAAGTTGCCACCACTCTTCTAAACGTAGCGTAAGGTACGTCGGTCGTTTGAACGTCCATTGTCAGTATATTGTAAAGCTTTGGAGCTAGAAATGTGTAATGTCTTTGTCCGTACGTCGTGTTCATTTTTAACTCCCGTTGTCTGTATCGATTTCTAGTGTCATGTCCGTGGTCCCGAAGTTTAATAGTCGCAGTCCTGTCATTCCTCTGGAAGTACATCAAGACCGCTCTTATGTACAACTGTCGAATGTCCATTACGTTGAAGTCTATGAATAATTGGTCGGATGGGAAACGGAGCGGTCTTCTATTAATAACCCTAATAAGGGCTTTCTGGGCCTTTATTGCCGGGTCAAGGACTGATTTAGCCGCTCCACCCCATCCTATCTGTCCGTATGTAATGATTGATTGCGCTAGTGCGTAGTAAGTCGTTTTAAGCATAGATGGGCTAAGTATATTTCTAATATTTTTAAATATGTAAATTAGTTTTCTAAGTCGTGTCGCAGTCTGGTCAACTTGCTTATGCCATCTCAGGAAGCCGTCTATCAGGATACCTAAGTATTTTATACATGACGTGCGTTCCAGCGGTTGGCACATGCAGTTTGTCCCATCACAGTTGTGTAATAGTAGATGTTTTTCTAGTCCCGGTTGATTCCGCCCATCTATGCTAAAGGTCATGTATTTCGTTTTTTCTATGTTAAGCGTCAGTAGATGTTCATTTAGCCAGTCATGTGTCTGATTGAGTCCTTTCTTTGCCTTTACAAATACAGACTCCCAGGTGCTACTCTCAAACAAAAGCACTGTGTCATCGGCAAAAGATGCAATAACACCTGGTATTTCCTGCCTACAAAGGTCATCTATGTAAATCAAAAACAATATTGGTCCTAATGTACTCCCTTGAGGAACGCCGTAGTCAATATTCATCCAGTTACTTATTATTGTGTCATTTAGTTTCACTCGTTGTGTTCGTCCTGTAATATAACTTCGGAACCAGTCCAGTTCTATGTCTCGTATACCAATCTGCCGTAGTTTGTCTAATAGTTTTATGTGATGTACTGTGTCAAAGGCTTTGGCCAAATCAAGGAACACTCCAAGGCATTTTCGGTTACTGTCAACATTTTTTGAAATAAATTTTGTCACTTTTAATATAGCGTCTTGGGTGCCCATGTTTGACCTAAAGCCGTATTGTCCTGCCGATAGTAGTGAATTGGTTTCCAAGTAGTCAGTCAGTTGTTTCTTTACGTGTCGTTCTATAATTTTGCTAAGTGAGTTAAGTAGAGATATGTATTTGCTATAATCTATAATATATGTATATGTATTGCTAAGTGAGTTATTTCATTATGTATTTTTGATGTGATATGTTTGACTAATTAATTCGCAGTTTAGTCCTTCTCGAAAAAAAAAGACGTACGCTTAGACGAGATATTGCTTCCCTGCTGTTAAGATTGAAATAACTAAAAATAGTCAGCCCAATTGTCACATTTCCATATCATTCCTAACACTTTCTAATGGACTAAATTCAAGATTGATTTTTCATTCAAGAGTTCTCCTCCATATTGAGGTATTAAACTACATATTGATTTATTTTCTAAAATAGGGAAATAGTGTCCTTTAATACGCAACTGACACATTTTTGGCGTCTTCATGTTTGGTCAGCTTTGATAAGTATTAGTGGTGTGCTTTACAAGTTCCAATAAATAATGGAATAGTGCGTTCACCTGTTTCATTTCACTGTTTTATCTGTGCATTTCACTTTATCAGTTCAACGTCAATGACATCAATTATTTACTTGATAACTTGATCATTACTATTGTCTTTTCGTTTGCTTATAAATTTGTATCGTGATTATTTCATGCTAAATATTATGATTTTGATAATCTTGAAATTATGCATTTATTTGATTATGATTATTTCAATTTCTTGTTTTTGATAATTTTAATTTATTTGATTTTGGTTATTTTACTTAAATATCATAAAATTGTGGTTTACTGTATAAGCCAATAGTACATAGGTGTATCTTGAAAACCACGATAAGAGATATCCTGAGGATACCTAATTTGCAGCGTTTCTTGTTTTATAGCATAGTTTTTGTCTATTTGCAGATTAAATTTTTAATCTTTGTGCTTTTTTTGGATTTCTATATGGTTTTTGTAACAACAGCTCCAAATAAATATTTTTCTAATCTACATAATCCCACTTTTAAAATTGGCAATAGATTTTAAAAGAAAATATGGCAAAACCTGTTTCACAAAATATAAATATTTCCTGGACGTCGAAACATGAAACAATGAGATGCAAACCCGTATTGTCGTGCCAGATTATTCTCTCTTTATCATTTGTATGGTTCATTTAAACAAGACTCGGCTGGAGGGCGAACGTGAAGAAGCTGATTTTCACTGATTGATATCGCGGAGAAATTGAATCGAACCCGTAAGCTGGCATCCGCAAAATGGAAACAGTGAAGTAATAAGTGCATGTTTCTTATCAGATAGGCGTATTTGTAAGAAGAGTTGAATGCCGTAAGTAATTATAACGTTATTATATCGACCCGGGAAGATTGTTAGTATTATCATTACTAAACATGAGCTCACCTTAACACAGGAGTGCCTAGTAAGAGGGGTTTGGTTGCACTTTACTGACACTTTATAAAAATAAATATTTTAATAATTTATGCGCTGTTTAACCTGGGCACAGACAGATGTATACCTAAATATATTCAGTGTAAATTTTGGCGAAATGTAACATATAATGGTAATTCCTAAATTGTAAATTATTTTTTATTTTCTATTGTGCTCTTGCGCCTAAATGTGTATGTATCCAATAAATAAATAAATAAACAAAATTTGTAAAGACTTTAAATATTGCCCTATATTCAAAAACAAACACCAGAATAGATTCACTCACTGGTGGTATCCTTACTTGACAGTATAATTATTGTAAATATAACTTAACTGAATATAACCCTAAGGACCAAGGATCCCAGTTATCAGAACAAGCATTTCAGGTTATTGAAATCCATGATATTTTTAAGTATACTCAAAATTAGGTATTTAAGACAAGAAGGGACTTCGTTAAGAGTAATTATGCCGTGTTCAGAAAATGGGATGTATCTTTAGTAGTAGATGGAGTGGGGGGCTTGTTTCCAGCCCTTGATGTCACCTAGATCTATAAGATCTTTGTGACGTATAGTTAAACTGGGACTAGATTCTCCAGACAAAAAGTGTCACTAATATGGCGTGTAAATAGTTCCACGCTTGGATAAATGACTGCTTTTCATAATATTTTCCAACGGTAAGGGAAAAAGTAGCTAATACGGTTACTTTAAATGTATGCTTATGCGGTACGTATACTTAAAATCAGCATGTACGCGCATAAAGATATTTTAAAGCCACATCGGAACAACAAATGTAATTAATTGTTTTATATAAGTTGTCAATAGGTTCGTTATATTATATTATAATATTATTTGTTAATTAGAATAATGTTGGAGTAATTCACTATATATCATTTTTTGTTAAATTGAATAACTAATTTAAGAATAGTTTTATTATACTTGGTCTTTCCTACTCAGTTGTGAAGTTGTAAAGGAAATAGGTAAATTAATAATAATTATTTAATTAATTAATATTCTCTATTCTGTATTTTGTACTTATATTTTCTGTTTTCTGTAACATTTATTCTGTATTGTATTCTGTACTTATGTAGTGGACAAAATGACACCAAGAAACCTCCTATGTCAGTTTAATTTTACCGCCTTTGACATAAAATGTAAAATATAAATAAGAAATAAGATATTTTCAGTCCACTTTCAATCTTATATTGCTATTTTAATGATGACACATCAATAGTGCACTCAAATACCGCGGATTATGTTTTGATATTTTTAAAATATAGAATATGAGCACGGATGAGCGTATGTCCACAGAGCAAATCAACAGTAAATAAGGGAGAAAGAGATTTAGCTTGAATGATGTATTAATGTATTTCCGCCCCCTCTATTATTGACTGAATGTCATATTATTGACGAATGAAATACGTAATCGTTATATATGTTCAAAAATATAACGATAACGTGGCATCAAATGTTCTGCTAACCAATTTTTTTATTAAAGAAGACAGCTCTTGGCTCCCTGAAAAGTTACCATTTTTGACAAAGTAGGAATGTGATCGATATTAAGTTTCAGCCATCGATTTTAGGTTTAAGGAAATTAGGAAATTAATTGATTTGAAAATTACTAATCTAAACTAATATATAGCTGCCGTGTAATAGTTTCCTCGAGACGATGGCACCACGGCTATTATATATTTGGAGACAATTATATATGGGGTATGAATTTCAGAAATTGGAGTATTGCATTCTCAAACTACAATAATAGTTGCATATAGTTTGTAGATGTACCTATAGATGAAAAAGGTTATAATTAGTAAAAACATGATTAATATGCTAAAAATACGATCAAGCTTGTTAGCAGACAAGCTTGTTAGCAGACAATAAATTAAGTTCATATAAAATCAGTAACGACATTTTTCTGTTGTTCATACATTTTAATGACTAGGTAATTTACATATCAGTTTTTACGCTTTTCATAGGTAATTATATATCAGTAAATTGCGTCACTGCCGATAATATTATTATAGTATCCGCAGTACAAACTGGCGACTGGGGCAATTAGAGACAGTTAACATAGGAATGGTATCATGTCGATAAAATATTTATCTATACTAATATTATAAAGAGGTAAAGTTTGTGATGTTGTAGGAAGTAATCTCTGGATCTAATGAACCGATTTTGAAAATTCTTTTACCAATAGAAAGCCACATTATTTGTGAGTGTCATAAGTTATATATTAATCCTAAAAATGAAAAGACCTTTTCGTGGTAGTCGGATTTGCAAAGTAAGTCGGTGAATAAGCGGTCGAACAAAAACGTTTCTAACTAACACTGCCTTAGCGATGAGAGATATATGATTAAGTTCTAGAGAAAAGTTGTAGAGCTTGATAATGCCTACAAAAAAGTCAGCGACAGCATATGTCTAACTTTTATATTATATTAATTATGAATTCTTATCAAAATAAGTAAATTTATCGTCTCAAGTGTTTAAAACAAAAGACTTTTCCCTTTTACTGCATAAATAATTAAAGAGATAATACGACATAGGTATGGAACCGTATCGTAATCCGTACTTCTATACTAATATTATAAAGAGGTAAAGTTTGTGACGTTGTAGGAAGTAATCTCTGGATCTACTGAACCGATTTTGAAAATTCTTTTACCAATAGAAAGCCACATTATTTGTGAGTGTCATAGGCTATATATTAATCCGAAAATTGAAAAGACTTTTACCTCAATTTCAATTTTCAATTTCAATTTATTTCCAAAAAATCTTAACAGATTGTAGAAACTTAATATTTAGGTACATTTAAATTACAGTATATTAGTTCGTTTTTACAATATTGAAATTTATCACCACGTAGGTACATACAGTTACTTCTTTATTGCTTTTAGTATATTAGTTCAGTAATTAATACAGTATATTAGTTCGTTTTTACAATATTTAAATTTATCACCACGTACATACAGTTACTTCTTTATTGCTTTTAGGGCATCCAAATCATTTTTAAGATTTATTTACTAAAACCACAAATTAAAATAATTGATAAAAATAATCAAGAAATTAAAATCAGAAAAAGTCAGAATAATTAAAAAATACTACTTAAAATTGTCAAAAAAATGACCAAAAAATTTGAAAAATTATTTAAAATTAACAAACTCATCGATCGAGTAAAAAGCTTTGTCTAATAAGAATTCTTGAAGTAACTTTTTGAATAAGCTTTCCACTTGAATAGTTTTTAAACTTTCTGGTAGCCTGTTAAAGTAATATGGCCCTGAGTATTTTGTGTCTTGCCTTGCTGTGTTTAGTTTAATACATGGTATAAAAATGTTTAATTTATTTCTCGTATTTTTAGTATGTGTATCTGAAAACTTTTTATAATGTGTTTCTTTATTTTTAAAAAACTCAGTTAGTAACTTAAAAAGATAGAGTGAGGTTAAGGTGAGGATTCTTAGCCTTTTAAAAATGGGTCGACACGACTCTTCCCTTTTCACCTTTGCAATTATTCGCACTGCTCTCTTTTGGAGTATAAATATGGGTTCCCTATGACAAGCATAACAATTTCCCCAGATCGTAATGGCATAACTTAGGATAGCTTCAATATAGCTGAAATAAACATTTCTTGTTTGCAATTCATCCAACGACCTTCTTACAATACTTAAAGCATAACATGCCCGACTTAACCTACTTTCGAGGTTTTCACAGTGAAAGTTCCATTTTAAAAGTTCGTCGACATGAACACCTAAAAATCTAGTACAATGAGTTTGAGGAATGGCAGTGTTATTTATTGAAAGTATTATTGGCGAACCTTTATTTCGATTTCGATATATGCTAAATTCGAAATATGCTAAAATTAGATAGATAAAATTCCTAGATTTAACCAAAAGCGGTGAGTAAATACCGTAATAGGTGGTAAGTAGCTAACCGATTAGGACTATTAATTGTAGTAACCGTAACAGTCCGATTTCGACATTTTACGACGCTTTTGCCAAATTAGTTTTCGTCTACTTTAATTATTGTGCGTACTGTGTAGGTCATTAGGCATTATTGATAACAAAATATTCTGCTATAAAAGGCTTAATGTCAAAGAGCATAACTCATTCGTTATACGAACTCTATTTGTGAATCTACATCATGATGGAAAAATTTTGCAAAACTAATTTGACCAAGTTAAGAAGTGATGTTAACCAGCAAAGCCGGCATGTCATTCTCAACATTTATAAGTGGTTTCATAAGTTGAAAGAAGACCCTGATGTCATAAGGAAAATTGATTTTCAACAACCAAGAAAGTTGGCAGCATTAGTTTGTGGAACGAGCGAACGAACTCTAGATCGAATTCGGAATCGATTCAAAAATCTCCAGAACGAAGACCTGGCCAAAGCACATAATATAATTGACACCCATTCTCATGTTATTAATCTATAAGACGATAGTGATAGTGAACACGAATATGAATAGCTTGCTGACTTTCTTTGTTCAGTTTTATTTATTTTTTGTATAACAATTATTTTATTGTCAACTATTATAAATTTGATACTTTTATATTTTTATTTTAATAATTCAATATCAATAATTATATGTTTAACTTATTTAATATTTATCGTAATGAAACAATACTGAAATATAAATAGGATAGAAAATTATGCGGTAAATTCGTTTTCTATCCTATTTATAATGTCAAAAAACCGCGATAGTCTTCGATTTTATAATACTGAAATAATATTTATTTCCCTCGTTTCATTACTTTATCGACATTCCTTTTCTATGCGTAAACTATCTACACTACGGTTACAGGTATCGCTCCATAAGGCCGTGCAAGTGCGAAAGAGATGGCACGATTTCGATGATAAATTACCTGGCTCGCCACTTTGTAATGCGGATAGTATAGTAATGTGATATACCGCATTTAAGACACAATTCTCGAGGCCGCTAAGACTGACGCGCAGACGTCCTGTCGCAGGTCGTGGTTTTGGGTGAACGTAGGATATTTCTAATGAAAATATTGCTAGTGTTGCTTAGCTCGTATTCAGATTATAATAATATCATATTTTTTTTAAACACGGGTATTTGTCTCTAGTTCTTTATAATATATTTTTCTACCACTATAATACATTTATCATTTTTGTTTATGTAATAAATAAAACTTGTAGCTTGTAGCCATTTAGTGCCAGATGTGTTTATAGAATGTCCGCCCCAGCACAAGCTTTGCTAAGTTGGGTGACAACAGATGGTAAATATCATTTAATAATTGAGTTTAATTTCTTGCTGTGGATTAAGTAGGTATGTTTTATAATATTTTATTTATTATTTTAACTTGTAAATTGTAATATTTGTGAATTGCTTCAAATTAAATAAATTTAAATTTTAAAAAATCATCTTCATCAAAATATAATAATACTTAAATTTAATAAATACCTTATAGCGTAGTGACATTAATATGGCGTATAAATGGTTCCACACTTGGATAAATGACTGCTTTTCAAAATCTTTTCAACGGTAAGGGAAAAAGTAACTAATACGGTTACTTTAAATGCATACGGTACGTATACTTAAAATCAGCATGTACGCGCATAACGATATTTTAAAGCCACATCGTACCTACAAATGTAGTGATTTGTTTTTTATAACTTGTCAATTCATTATAATATAGGTTCGTTATATTATATTATAGTATTTTTCTTAATTAGAATAATGTTGCAGTAATTCACTGTATATCATTTTTTGTTAAATTGAGTAACTAATATAAGAATAGTTTTAATATACTTGGTCTTTCCTAAACAGTTGTGAAGTTGTAAATGAAATAGGTAAATTATTATTAATTAATTAATTAATTAATTTTCTCTATTCTGTAATATGTAGCGTGCGAAACAATCCCAATTTCATATCATGTGTTTTATTTAAAAAAATATCTTTTTAAACGTGAAATCGTAGAAAATCTACGCGGTAGCACAAAATGCAAGCTTATACATATATCCTCCCACATATTTATACTTAGGTTTACTTCTGACCAATTTCACCATCACACGATTTAAAATTATCAACACGATCATAAAACAATCTTTGTCACCACACTCTCATTATAATTATAATATTCCCCCATAGTACTTAATAAAGCCCATGTCCGCTGGTTGTGTCGGCTTAAAAAAAATCGACCAGTAATTAACGTACATGAAGACAATTTATCGTCCATTCATTCGGTTTAAACTCGTAATATATGGAACATTGTTGCATTAAAAACAAGGTTTATTTAGTTAAGCAAGCTTTCGATTTCCTTTCTGCTTTAAGAAGAAGCCCTTTATTTTAATGATGTTTATATGGCAGCAAAAGGACCTTAAGGTAACGCAATTTATTGTAGCGCTTAATAATGTTTTATAAATTATAATTACGCTTGGTAAATGTATTTAATTTAATGTGTAATTACAATACTCCAGAATAAAATGGACGACACGTACATTTAAAATGTCATAGACCGAATTCCAGTAGCAAAAAACATAATAAGACTCAGTCTACCCTGGACAACGGCGGCTGCAACGTCACCGAAACGTCGGGTGCTACAAATTTCACGCGGTAAATTCGTTTTCTATCCTATTTCTAATGTCAAACAACCGCGATAGTCTTCGATTTTAAGCTCTACTTAATTGAATCTCTAGTTATTAAACTTTGCCCAGGGGACTCCTTAACGGCCAAAAGCAAAAACACGAAATTCTGTATAGCATTCAATAATGATAGTCCGTTCTAAGTTCCACTGTGATATTTTGCTGCTGCACCTAGTAGGGTTGGCTCGGAGGAGTCCCCTCCTGACGAGGGGACTCCTCAACGGACAACAGCACAGATACGAAATTTTGTATACACATTCAGTTATGATAGCCCGTTATAAGTTTCATCATGACATAACTGCTGAGCCCAGGATTGGCTCCCGACGAGGGGACTCCTCAACGGTCAACAGCACAGTCACGAAATTTTGTATAAGCATTCAACTATGTTAGCCCGTAATATAAAATCGAAGACTATCGCGGTTGTTTGACATTATAAATAGGATAGAAAACGAATTTACCGCGTGAAATTTCTAGGACCCGACGTTTCGGTGACGTTGCAGCCGCCGTTGTCTAGGGTAGACTGAAGAGCTGTCAGTCCGTTGTTTTGCGGGTAGCCTACGGCAGCTGCGGTCTAGCCTACGTTGGACAAACGAAAAGGCCCATAGCCACGCGACTGACAGAACACATCAAAGCTGTTAAAAACGTTCAGCGAGAAAAATCGGCGATCTGCGAACATATATTGGATAGCGGAAGTAACCACTGGATGCAGTTTCAAAATCCCATTGTTCTATCCAAGGAACAATTCTACTTTCCTCGCATGATCCGGGAAGCCATTGAAATAAGAAGAACTCCGAACTTCAATAGAGATGACGGCTACAAACTCTCTTCTACGTGGAACCCTCTTCTTAAAATGTTCCCGCCGCCGAACGCCGAACGCAAAGACGTAAAACAGGATACAGTGAGTGTCGTGTGCAAGACGGATTTTAAAAATTCCCGCGCTCCGAGCCCGGCCCCCCACCACCGTTATAACCTACGCAGTAGCGGCAGCGGTTTGCGGTCTACCCGCAAAACAACGGACTGACAGCTCTTCAGTCTACCCTAGACAACGGCGGCTGCAACGTCACCGAAACGTCGGGTCCTACAAATTTCACGCGGTAAATTCGTTTTCTATCCTATTTATTATGTTAGCCCGTTCTAAGATTCTTCATTGCTGCGCTCAGGGTTGGCGCGTTCTAAGTATCACCGCGACAGGGCTGCTGCACCCAGGGTTGGCTTCCAACGAGGGGACTCCTCAACAGTCGACAGCACGGAAACGAAATTACTAAATCATTCAATTACTATAGCCCGTTCATAGTTCCACTATGACATGGCTGCTGCACCCATTTTAATAAAAGCTTGTTTCTAAAAATGTGTTTTTACCTAGGTTATTCCAGGCGGACATTTAAATATTTATAAATATGTGTATAAACCTATATACATTTTAAGTAAACAAAATAACATAATAAAATAAGTAAGAATTGATTTTTCTTAAATTTTCTTTCTGAAAAAAATCCCTTTCTGAGATGCACAGGTAGGTATGTCAGTTTTATACCGAAATAATGACTGATTAAATAATGAAATGTATTTACCTATCGATTTATGCTAGGTTTGTAGTATATCGAGGCATATAGTATAACATATTATAATATGTATTGTATGGTATTACTGATTATTGTAATAATGTGTGAAATTATTATTGTCTACTGAAAGTTTAATTTTTAATCTAATTTAATTCAGAAATTTTGTTTCAAAAGATATTTATTTTATTAACTGTTTTTATTTCTGTCCTCTTTAGGACAGGTTCTGCCTAGTTAGGAGCGACACATAACATATTTCATTTAAATATCAAAGATATATTTTTTTAATCTTATAATAAAACAATAAATAAATTCATTTTATCAGGAGCATCCGACTCTATATTATAGAACTTTGCTACTTTCCTATGTACGTTACAAATTACTACTAGGTTAAATCTGTCTTTACAATTTCCACATTACCTCACAAGTTATGACGCAATGCCGATGAGATTAATTGCTATTCCGCCCGAAACGAAGGCCACAAAAGCTGCGGCTGCCCATTAGATGCCCGAAACAAGACAGTGTCTCCTTATCTTTAGACCAACATTCAATCAAGCACAAACTCGCAGCCACATTCCGCGCATTTCTATGTCAAATTTAACCACGACGAAATGTCTCCTAAGTACGCTCTGGCGACCGAAACGTAAGCCGAAAAATAGCCGCTGTCCGAAAACATTTTAAAATGCAGTTGTGACATATTGAAATCGTAGACGAGGACCACACCAACGGCTCGGCTACTGTTGATAGTCACGATTTTGTTTTGATTGCTTTTAGACTAACTTATTCTAATATTAGTCGGGGAGGTAGTGATTTTTTTCGGTACTGTTTTTCCCATTCACCAAACGTCGATAGGATCATTCAATTAGCGGACTAATTCTAATTCTAAGTAGCGGACATGTATTTTGTAGGGGATTTCCGGTGCGTTGAGCTGGAAAATGCCGAAAAACCGACTAAAATGGTGGCCCTTTTTTTGCAGACCTGAAAATTGGTCAGATGATACTTAACATTATAACGTAGGATGAGATCTGGCTGTGATCTGCGATCGCTAAAGCCTTGCCAGACGAATTTAAAGCGCGTCAGAGTAACGCGCATTAAACGGGTTTGACGCGTAATAAACGAATTACGCGCAAAAATAATGCATGCTGTCTCAAACTTCTCAATCATAACAATCTTTCAAATGATAATCTGTGATATCAATTTGTAAAATAAGGGCGACGTATCCGTAAAACAGATCGATTTTTTAATTTTTCAAATAGTCCCGCCAGACTAGCTTCGCAACGCATAATCCTTGCCAGACTTGACATTTCTTGATCGGCATCAATAATAGACCAAATTAACATTACTTTCGCAAACTGGGAAAAAAGGTCCTAAATATGTTCACTACCTCCCCGGCTATATTATGCTAACCTATTTAGGATATAAAATCTAAAACTTTCGCTCTTAATTGACATTTTAATCGAAAGAAAACGGATTCTTACCGAGTGGAACTATTAATAATCATTAAAGCTTTATTTGATCGAACAATTCGGCGAACTATTGTGTTGAAACAGTATCTTACAGCTAACCTAAACATGATGGGAAAATATGTTCTGCGATAAAAATAGGATAAATTTATTAATGAAATTATAAAGGCCGCTCGTATCGAATGTACCAAGCATTAAAATTGACTGAAATCAAACAAATGAAAATGCATATATATTAAACAGAAAAGAAGAGACTGCTCGACGTAGATGCCAAGCGCGACGAGCTAAAGGCCCAAACACAGGCGGCCATAAAGTATAATTATGCCGATGGTGTCTTGACTTGCGCCAAATGTGCACGCACATTCAAAGCCAAGATCGGCTACATCACACCCGAGGGCGCACCAACAAAACCCCCAACCATAACTTTAAAAAAAAAATAATACAATGAAGTCACTAGTATCTGTAATGCAGTCGCTATGGCCGAACATGGCTATTAGGAGAATACCAAATTAAACGGATTAAAAAACAAGACTGCCCAGTACAAAAAGTGAACTACTGTATTTGTAATTATTTTGATTACAACTTTTTATTAAACATTTTTGATTTATGTCATCATCCATATAAACACATATATATTTTCGGAATGTACTCTATCAGACCTTTCATTTGATGCGAAACACGATATATTTATGTTAATTTATTGACATTTAGAGATTTGGTATTTAGACAAATATTTATCAAATATTTGGACAGTTAAGGCACGCTATGACACTCAGGAAGACAAAACGATTCTAACAATACTACATACTTCTAAATCGGTTCGAGCGTTTAGAAGTGATGGTGGAATAAAGAAACGGAAAACATACATAGATGATCCTAAACACATTACACTCGTTTTTTGTTGGGTAGTGGTTTAAAAAAAACAATATTCTATCTTCATTTATTTGCTTATTTATTATATACATAATAAAATGCTAGGAAAACAAATGAAAAATCTTGTACAACTCAGAAATTACCGTTATGTGCTTCTAAATTTAGGAATTCGAGGATATCTGCCTGAGCCCAGGTTAAATAGCGATAAATGAACAAAAATGAAACGATAATGATTTGCTTATCAATCGAAAAAGCTAATACACTTAAGGCGACATACTACCTGAGAAAAATATCTAAAATTGGTGGACCCGCGAAAAAATAAGCGAAGTAACTGCTGTACGGTTTGAACAAAAAAAATCAGTTTATGAAGCGTCAAGCACAGGATTCCACGTACGTTTGCGCCGGCGAGCGGATAGACACTAAACGTTCGATCGCAGGTTGTCACAGTAAAACTGTCCTTGCACAGTTGTGGTTTAAAGGGTTAATATTATATTTGGCGTAACTCTTAGAGTGCTCCCACATTTTAATTAATTGAAATTACTTTTGCGACTAAATAAAAAGTGTTGCTAAGCGCGACGCTAGAGAATAAACCAGTCAATATAATTAATTTAAAATAAAACACACTCACCGCTTACATTGTAGGAGTAATCGCGCATGAAAGTTTTTAAAATCAGTTTAAAGACTGAATGTCCAAGGCAATTAGCAACTTTTTTGAGTCTAAATTATAAATTAGTTTCTTATAAAGGGATTCGCTTAGAAACTTTTTTTAAATTAGCTCTTATATCTTTGAAAAAAATCATGAAACGAATGTTCTTCAGATATGGTCGTTTCCAGGTATTATGTATCATTATTTCGTACCGAAATCTGAGAGAATGTCTTCACTTAGAGGACTGTATTATCAAAGTGACTGACTTGCAACTAGAGCTGTTAACTTCAACGGGCGAACCCGTCACCTTAAGAAGTTTTAACGATATTGATCGTTCTGTCTCCCGTGAGGTGAGCGCAAAAGACTTGGGACGAAAAACAATCCACAGTCTAGTTACGTTACCTACCCGTCAGAGGCCAACGCCTTACGGCGAGGCACCGGGAAAGTCTGACTACCAGTCTGGGGGCGAGTCTGAAATTAACATATCTCCGTCTGGAATTAACTTTCAAGATACCTCCTACCTCCTGACTGGTTACAGGATCGAGGTCGCTTGCGCGGACCTCTCACTTATGAAGCGATGATACGGTGTCTACCGAATCTATCGCGGACCACAGCATCCCTTGCCCGGCGTATTCACCTGGGATAGGCTGGCCGAATGGTCGTTTCAAGAGCAGTTGCCATAAGGTTAACAACCGCCCCCGCTTTATAGGAAACATTACTATTCCCAGACTTCCCCGTCTGTTAGTCGGAGTGCACAATCGATTGGCTGACGCCGCACGGTGCGCAAACTGTCGAGTAGCGCCCGAAGGTTGACCAGCCAGCGTTCTTCCCTGGCTCTCCCTTCTGCGTGGAGACCGCCAGATGGGTGTTGACCCGTGAGTATGACCGACCCTGAACTAATAGGTCTTCGTAGCCAGACTGCAACAGGGCTTGACTTACAGGTTAACTTTGTTAACATCCCGTGAGTTTCCTTACGGTTCGTGCTCACATCGTCGACTCTCCGTTAGCTATTTCCTCTTCTCGCGCCTATTTCCAATTAATTTCCTCGCAATTGGAAAGTCCCGCTTTATCCGATGAGACAGCTAACGAACTCCTGAACTCAACTTGCGGCGGATCAGATTAGCGGGCTAGGCATAGATCACAGTTACTAAGTGAGCTATTAGCGGTGCGGAATGGCGAGTGTGTGGGCGCGCCCCCGTAAACAAACGCGGAGGTCTCGGCACTCGGGGCTGTTCTCCACATTAGGACGTGAGCCCCCTGCAGATTAGTTAGGAGTAGATTTATTCGCAGGGACGACTAGGGGATTCGCTTCCCGGCAGTGCTGGATTTGTAAATAGGCTGTGAGGGACCACCCCTCACAAGACTCCAAATTATTCGATGTGAGGTGATGGTGTCAACTTACGAGTTATCTCCGTATTTAAAGGCGTTTTTGATGAAGCAGAACATATTTATTGATTGAATCGATTGAATATTGCCAGTTATAACGCTTGCCGAATTAACGAGTGCCCGGATTACTTTATCGAGACGCGAGGGTTGCGCGACGGTGGTTATGTAGGAGAGCGGATGAGGATTGTATGTGTGCTCCTAGTATCTTATACTGGGCACGGTTCGAGTCTGTGGGATTACAGACTGATGCTTTGAGACTCACGGAAAATGAGGAAAGGAAACCAAGGAGCCTGATCCGCTGAGCGACCTCGCGTAGAGGGGTACCGGATATGCCGTCGCAACCTTGGGGGAAGGTGATCAATCGGGGACTGATAATTTGGTTGCTTTTTGGCCGGTTTATATAGGCCGTGCAATGATGCAATTTGAAATACTCTGAGTAAAAGTATAGTTTCATCGTGCTGTTTCATAGCTGCACGAGTCAAAATAATAGCTGAATTGTGTCAGTGGATTTCACTGGAAATCTATGCATTTGTTGATCGTATGTAGTGGACTTAAGGTCCGTTACAGGCCGTATAGGCCGCGACCAAGGGGCGAGAGTCTTCATGGGGCGGCATATTTCAGAAAACACTCGCTTTGGTATAATAGAAGATACGAGGTTTGTGCGCGATTATGAACTTCCGTAGCGTCCGTAGCCACATAGACACCGGTTCTCCTCGTCGTTACCGAAGTTACGCAGGGTTAGGCGCTGTCAATACTTGGATAGGTGACCGCCTGAGTGTTTGACTGCGCGACACTATAAGTGCCCCTCTAGAAGATGGTGACAATATGCAAAAGGCGGGTTTCACAAAAAGGCACATGCCTAAAGAGTAAAAAAAAATGTTTAACCTTAAGCAAGTCTATTATGGATAAAGTTATATGTTTATTAAATAATAAATCTCATTTGAGTAAATGCCTTAGGTCCCCTATGCCACAAGACTGCAGAGAAACCTGGATCAAAATCATTTCCCAATCTTTCAATATCTGTAAAAAAACCAGTCTCTGTGCAAGTTTACCATAACTTGAATATGCATTGCTCTCCGTATCGCGCTTTACACTCCGGCCAGAAATTATTTTGGAGCATAGAGATTTTATTGTTTATGACGAGTAAAGAATTAACATAGATCTTTATCATCTCAAGAAAAAATTAACTATATGTATAGAGGCAGAGATAATGAAACATACAACGAAATATATGACGATGTTATAAATGATTTGGCAAATAAAAAATGTTGTAAGAAGTGTAACTCTTGTTTCATTACTCTTTTATTTTATGACTAATTCAATTATTCATTGACTTTTTAATACCTATCTACCCACCTAGATACCTAAATGAGAGGGGGAGAGAAGGGAGGGGCAGCACAAAGTCAATTGGCCTAGACTTCAGAAAGGTATAAATCCGGCACTGCTTCCCGGCGGTCTTTACCTTTTACAGGGGAGTATATGTCCCTCTAGTCCCATACGCCGCTCGTGCTTGGGCGTTGTCCTCCATTTCGTGGCAGCGTCTGCGACTCATAGCAATGGTCGGGACGTATAGGACTACTTTCACCTTGGCGTTGCCCGTTATCCCGGGCAAAATATACCAGACAGTAGCTTCTCTGAGAACAAAATTTAAAACGAAGCGAATACGCCACGAGTCGTAAGAGCTCACATATGACCGCCAGATGTCCGCTACTCGGCCCACGAGGATATGCAAACGTTCGAAAAAGTCGCGAAACTTTACCCGCGCGTAATGACAACCAAAGGCGTTCGTCGAAACGTACCCCTCTGCCTCGCACCCTATTCCTGCAATACCCTGTCGCTAGAGAGATTGTCTACTGTTCTCTCAGTATACTGTGTACCGGGTATCCTACCCGTAGACTTCGATATTCTAAGCGTGCAAATTTGTCATGGATTCGCCGCGGGCGCTCGGACCACTTGCCAACAGGCCCACCATATTATACATTATTTTGTGTGTAATATAGTTTTTCAAACAATGGAACATACAGATCGTCGGTTTTTAATTTTTTTTCTGGTTCTAAATGTTCTCATTGAGACATTTGATTTTATGTTATACTGTTATACCACGGAAGACGCCACATCGAACATAAAAAAAATATTTTTTGGGACTCTTTTGCCATCTACAAGTTGCGTTTCGAAGTAAAATCCTAGTTGCCAAATCGTAGCACGAAGTTAAGCAATCTAATACGCTATATCATCAATGGTAATACCTACACTAAATCCTATAATAGATATATTTTATCTTGATCATTTTGATATTAATGAAAAAAAGCATATCGATAAAGTAGAAAGAAAATACTGTCAGTAAGAAAGAAACGACAAGGATAATTTCAAATGCGTCAGTTTTCTGTATAATAATATGATATCAGCTCAGATAGATTTTATTCGTGAGCCTAACGACTAAGAGTAGATAACAACGGGCTCCTGGCCTAGCCTAGCGACGGCAGAGGGTCTACGCGGTAATAATGTTATCGGAGCTGCGCGCGCGTGGGACGCCGCAGCGACATGCGCACTGCGGACTGCGCACCCGTGGATCAGATGGATCTTACGTGATACCACAGGCGCATGGAATTCCGGGGATCCATGGAGCCCTTACTGCTTTGTCTCAAACCCCAGGGATTTTTAAAAAACTTGGTGGTTAAAAATATTGAATATGTACTTCCTGTTGTTAAATTCGGGAAGCTGAAGTATTGAGCCCAACAGGCTCAATACAATAGATTGAAAGGCTTGCGCACTTGCTTCACTGAGAGGACCTCATGATCAGGATCGACAAACGGCTTATTTGTTTGTTTCGATTCAATGTGATGTTATTATTTTTTTATTTTGTATTTTTTTGAGAAATAATTTATATAATGCATTGATTTACTTACAATAATAACAGGAAACAAATGGCAACACCGTACTGGTAAAATGCTTGCTGAAAACTAAATATTGATAAAATGTGGTCCTAAAAAACGCATTATAAAATAGATATTAAAATTGAACATAAAATTCCATTAAATGGAGTTATACAAGTAGAATAGACTTAAAACTAAAAGAATGAGAACAAGAAAGGTATAAGAAAAAACATAGGAGAAAGAAAAAGAAACAAAAAGAAAATTGGTCTTATATGTTATATGAAAATATATGAAAAATGGTCTGATATAACGAAAAAAAAAACTCATTTTGATTAGTCTTTTTTTAGAGCGACACTATTGATGGCAGTTATCTTTTAAATTAGCGTGTATCCGGTGCTATAGAAAACTGCCTATTACTCTTCTGATCACTATGCAAGTCAATGGTCGACCAAGTAAAAGCGCTCCACATATTAGAAAATAAACGAACGCGATAAGTAAGGGGTATTTTAAAGACTTAAATTGTCATAAAGCTTAAATTGTCTCAAATTCTTTAGGCAAGGTTTCTGAGTTGCTATAAGTTGCTATAGGTGAGTTTTCTCAATTTATAGAAAGATGTACAAATTCGATTATTTATCTTTCTCCCAACGCCTGTTGGTAACTTTCTCCCAGTAACTGTCATGGCGGTCGTCGTCTGCACGGTCCGGCATCTTTCAAGGGACCCATAGCATCGGAAAATTTTAGAACTGTCGAGCAAGATATTTATTTTCGCTTCGCCAATTTTTTAAAAGATGTCTTTTCGTTCGCTCCTTGCGCTGATGGGCATCGGCCTCTCACTAGAAGCCGATATCCTGACAAAGCTCCCGGCGGAAGTGGCCTGCATAATATTGAGGCTGTTGGACGTGAAGTCGCTGTACGCGGCTTCGTCGGCTACCGACTATTGGAGGTCGTTGATTGAGGGTGACAAGTTGTTGCGAAAACGGCTCCGCAAGTACGTGTCTGGAAAAAACCTGGATAAAAAGAAGAAGCAGCGAAAGGTTGAGCTGTTCAAACGTTCTATAGCAGAAGGCGCTGTGGTTTTTAGACCTGATCGACCGCAGGCCGGTAAAAGGAAGGGGCCATGTGACAATGAAGTGTCGGCTGCTAAGAGAAGAATGACGAGGATGTAAAGTTCTGCTTTATAGATGACGAATGCCGATTAGGCTTGATTATGATATGACATTTTTGATTTGGGGGAAATCCCGCCCTCTATTGATTACACGAATTTATGGCTACTCACGACCTATGGACATTTGGTGCCTAATGTACGCCAACCTAAGTGTAGTATTAAGGTCAGTCGACCTCGTTTTGGATGTTAACAATGTCACACCGGCAGGATTTAACCCTAAAGACCTGCAGCATATTGTATCTTTGGAAGTCTCTGAGACCTATATCAGTGTTATTGTTAAAACCGCTCAACATTCGTAAATAAATGGGTGTATATAGTTCAGTCTTGTTTGGGGTTTCACCTCAGGTTTAGAGATAATATGCTAATATACACCTTCATTATGGCTAAGCGCTGCACGTCCTCCGCCTTCTATCTCAAAAACGGCTGGCGCATGAAAAAATGTTTGAAAAAAAGAAGTGTCGCAAATTTTATGCTCTACATTTTTTTTACGATACACGTTAACATCATTAGAGCTATATTTTTGACCTTAAGTACTAGTAATATTGTTATTTACTGTTGTTAATTTTCCCGTAAAATTTTAATTATATTAAAAAAATATTTTTTATACCCACCTAATTTAACTTTTTTGGTACATAACATAAGCTATTTTGTACTATTGTCATAATGTGGGATTTTTAAAATTTACTGTCGAATGTCTATACAATCGTGTTGTGAAAAAATATGTTGTATTCCTAAAAGGCAGGTTGTGCGGCACTGAATACATTGTAAAACTCACATTCATGTCTTCACGGGGTTTTAATGGATCGGTTGATTGATTAATGAGCGTTTTTAAAGTGTGATTTTGGAGTTAGATACAGAAAATTCCTATTAAATACACAAATATGTAATGTAAACGATATTCGAAATACCACATCAAAAAGGCGCTAGAGAACTCGCTAGTTTTTTGTCGCTAAATGAAAATAAAAAGTCGCTGTTAGTGTCAAACTGTCGCTTAACTTCACAAAGTCATTAAAATGGCAACACTGTTGAGAGTTGAGTTGAGTGAATGAACCTCAATGCAAAGACGATAGCACAATATACATTATTTTCAACCAATACAGTTCAAATTCATGTGTACCTATCATAGTGAATGAATGAATCAAAATATCTTGTTATTTTTTAACCGGCTGGCATTAACATGGGTCATAAAGCCTAGTTTAAGAAAATCATAATTAAAATTATTTTTTCGATACGATTGTAACGATCCTTAAGTATCGTACATGCAAGTCAACAAATGCATGGATTTCCAGTGAAATGCACTGACACCAATACAGCCATTGTTCTACCTCGTGAGCGATGAATCAGCACGATTTTAATTACTGTGTTAAATCAGTTACATAGAACAACACTTTTACTCGGAATATTTTGGATTGCATAATTTTTTGGCCTATATAAAGCGGCGAAAATACGTCCAAGGTATCATTTATCGAAAGATCACGTCCCCCAAGACAGCGACGGCAACACCCGGCACTTCTCTTACGAGTTAAGTCAACGAGTCTGACTTCTTGGTTACCTCTTCCTTTCATCCTTATATCAAGAGAATCATCAGTCTGCACTCCCACAGACTCGAGCCGTGCCGAGTTCGAGATACTCGGAGCACAATTAAAATCCTTATCCATATCTTCAGACAGACAGCCACTACATCCGCGTCTACCTATATCCTATTCGGGAAGCGTTAGCAACTGGTAATACAACTCTCAATAAATACCTTCTGATACACTTTAAATTGACTTTTAATACGGAGATAACCCGCACGTTGACACCACCACCTCACCTCAAATAACTTGGAGTCTAGTGAGGGGTGGCCCGTCACACGATACTTACCAAAAAGTACTCATTGAGTAAAAGTATCGATTTAAAAAGTATTGAATACAAAAGTATCGGTATCGAAACAAAAGTACTCGATACCAAAAAGTATAAAAAAAAAAATCCGTTCGCTATTTATTAGAGTATTGTTTGTGCACCGATTATTCTAAATAAAAAAATCCCCCCCTCCCTCCGCTGCGTAGGCAACGTATAATATCTGATCCACCTGATATAATATCTGATCCACCTACATGATAAACAGAGTCGTTTCTGGGTTCGGCCTCGAGGGCACTGGGAGCTGAACCGTGAGTTGAGCCGAGCAGTGACAGCGATCTGGCCTTAATGGCCCAATTGCAAGAGAGCCATTAGCTTCCCATATACCTCAGCAACAATGTAAAAAGTTGTGAAGTATCTCAACGACTTGTCAATTCTCCGAGCTCCGATACAGGAACTCTGTGGCCGGGCGCCGGATTACAAGCGACTCGATTAAGCCGATTCGGTAGCGAAAACTCTTCGACACAATAAAATCAAGGCGATGCGTCGATTATCTTAACGAGGCCCGATAAGGAGAGCACAGGAGCGGACTTCATCGCGAGAAATGACCATCTTTGAGGGCGCTCTGCGTTGCGCAATCGCCGCGCCGCGCTCATTATGCAATGGTGGCGGAGCGACATGTTGGTTTTCGGCCCGTCCCATCGTCCGTTTTTTTTTAATGGAGGGCATAAAACTTTATGAATGAAACCGACAGCATGTGGAGCAAGGTGACTGCAATCGCATCGCGCCGCCTTCGGAGAATCTTTATGGGTTATTTTACGGAGGAGTTTTGCCCCGGTCGTTTTATTTCGCTTTTATTTATGCACTGCGACCCGTTCAATACTGTAAATCCTACATAATCGACCAACATCACTTTTGTTCTTGATGTGATTGGAGAGGCGAGCCCTATACGAGAGTATCACAAATAACAGAGGGCGGTGTGTTAATTTCAAAATAGCATGCCAGCTGAGAAAACAAACCTTTTTACACGACTGCCCAACAAAAAAGGAGTGTAATGTATTCAGGGTTTATCTATGTATATTTTCCGTTTCTTTATTTCACTATGAATTCTAAACGCTTAAACCGATTTAGAAGTACGTACTATTATTAGTACCGTTACATCACCCCGAATGTCATAGGGCAACTTGAGTGTCAAAATATCAAGTAATTAGTTGTGTAAATGTCCAAATCTATAAATGTCAATAAATTAACAAAAAAATATCTTTTTCTTCTTCATCATCAGCGCGCATTCGCCCACCGTTGGGCATACGCCTCTCCAATCACTCTCCATCCGGATCGGTTGTCCGTTTCCCTCATCCAGACAGGTCCAGCTGTCTCCTTGATGTCATCGGACCATCGGGCCGGTGGTCTGCCCACACTTCTTCTGCCTAGCCGGGGTCTCCACTCCAAAACGCGCTTGCTCCACCGTTCGTCGTCTCGTCGGGCCACGTGGCCGGCCCAAGCCCATTTCAGCTTGGCCACTTTTTGACCCACGTCGACCACCTTCGTGCGCTGTCTGATGAGCTCGTTTCGGACTCGATCGCGCAACGATTTACCGAGCATGACTCGCTCCATGTTACGCTGCACCATCTTAAGCTCGTGGATCATCCCAGCAGTCAGTGTCCATGTCTCACAAGCATAAGTCATAGCCGGTAACATTCACTGATTATACACCTTTGTCTTGAGCGATTGAGGAATTCCGGACTTGAGCACGAAGCTCAGCTTCCCAAAGGCTGCCCATCCCAATTGTTTTCTTCGCTTTATCTCTGCCATCATCGAGTCCCGGCCGAGCTTTATCACCTGTCCCAGGTATGTGTACTCCTGCACCTGCTCCAGCGGTTACCAATTAAAAAAAATATAGTTAGTGTCAAATGAATGGTCTGATTGAGTACATTTCACAAAAATATATATGGAGCTATATGGATAAATACAAAAACTACACATATTTCATCAAAAAACGTAAACATATAATATAAATACAGTAGTTCATTTTTTGTAACGGCAGTCGTGTTTTTTATTTCATTTAAGAGGGTCCTGAGCCTATGCCGTTACACAAATGTAGGTAATTTATGCTTGCCGGCAGCGGCCACGCACGTATGTATGAGTAAATCGCATATGTTGATAACGCTGAACAGACGGTCGCCCGCCAAAGCGAAGTAACACGCATTTTATCATTTTATTGCTCATAGCAAATTGCAAATAACAAAAACTGCAAATTGTGATAAAAGCAAATAACGTAACACTACTGGCTATCTCGCGGTTAAGGCCAAGTCTTCTGCGCTCACTCCAGGGAGATAGAACGACTAATCGTTAAAACTTCCTGAGGTGACGGGCTCGCCTGCTGTAGTCAACAACCCTAGTTGGTGCTAAAGGTAAATATTTACATTTCAAGTTCTAAAAGTTGGAAATGGTTAATAAGGCAATCATTCACAGGGGAGTAGAATCGAAATTCTATTATCAAAAACCAAGTGTAATTATTTCTGTTACTTCTATTATATTTAAGATAATATACCGAAATATGGTATATGTATCGATTTTGTGGATGACATTTTATATTTTGTGAAAAATATGTGTGATATAGTATATACCTGTATAACCTATATCTGATGATTCCATTTTGTGATCTCATCAATTTATTTTATTTTAGTCATTCATTTAATAGCAATTAGAATTTTAAAACACGTTTTATGAGCAGCAAACCACCAATTATCTCAATTTTTTTCGATTAACTAGGTTTCACAACAGAGTTAAAAACTACTGAAAACTGTAATCCAAATGAAGGGTCACTGGCGAAAATGAGATACTATTGCCATCTTGTGGCTTGTTCGCAAACGAATCGAATCATGAATCGATTTTGGAAGAAAGATCATAATCTGACCTTAAATGAAAGGAGGAGAAAACGTCTGACGGCAAATACTAATCTGGGTATACACAGTGACGGTAGACCTTTATCAGTGTTTCGCGTCAGGTCTAGAGGTGGAGTACCTACAGTTGACGCTGAGGAGCAAATATTGTGTTAGCAAACACTGATCCAATGACCAAAGAAGTAACACTGATCCAATGACCAATTAAGTAAGAATAACGTTGGACCAAAGAAATCGTAATTTTTATGTGATAATTTCTATATAAAAATCATAAAAAGGGCACACCTCGACTTAAATCACTCATCACATGAGGCACAGATTTAATCTACTAATAAGAGCATTTAAAAAGTAGTGCAGGATGTCATACGATTGTAGAGAGTGTCATAGAAAAGTTATATATGTTTTAGAGTTTGCAGTATCTTGTCAGGGTTGCCTGCACCTTGAACAGGGCATACACGCCAGAATCGATATAATAATTATAATAAAACACCTGCTTTAAACAGATCTTACATCTAAAAACAACTGTAGCAATGAGTACTAAACGTCTATCTCTTGGTTGCATGCTTGTTTTTAATAACGCTATCAATTTATCGTATTCGCAATAAATGTCCTAATTTTTCCTCCGTCAGGTCATAGCGACGCCCGAGTTGAGCAGTTGTAATGGATGTACGTATGTTATTGCTTGCATCTCGTAGCCTGCAGGGCAAATCGTTTACGATGGACGCTATTAATGCGTTTTATTGATCGCTAATGTGGAATGCATGCAAATAACGTATCGTAAAATATACGCACTATAAGCCGTGCGCTTTTTACGACGTATTGAATTTAGAGTGAGCCGCGCCCGCGGAGGAAAGGCACTCCTGACCCAATGCAGTGATAACGGACAAGGTGTATTCCTGTAACATGATCGATACTACTGAAATATTCAGGCCTTTACAAGTTTGATTTTGTATCGAGTGAGTTGCAAGCGGTGCTACAGCGTGCGACCATCTCGATACTGCGTCAAAATAATGGTAAGTTTACATATTTTTAAACATTTTTTTAGAGTTTACTCCTTAAGAATCGATTTCAATTAAAGCCCCAGGTACGACAATTTGATTAGTAGTAAAATCTAGCGTTAACATGAAGCGTTACGTTTAATGTCAGTAAAGTCTGAAAATTGAAACGAAGACTGAGCGACGTGGATCGAAAATTGTGCAGAGAGGACTGCACGCGTTTCTTTCGCACGCACGCGAGAAAGAGATAGAGAGCTGTTTTTAACTCGCTTATCCCGGAGTCTTGGATTAAAAATTGCGCAGCTATGACTGCGCACGTCTCTTTCGCGCGCACGCGAAACAAAAATAGAGAGCTGTGTTTTTAACCCGCTGATACCGGAGTCTAAAACGACGAATGTAGAAAAGACGTTTAAATAAAAATGTCAGGTGTGATGTGGGGCAGATGGCTGTTTTACTGTATTTGTATTAGTTGTATATTTTGACATACATGTAAACTAGTGGCTAAACAAAATTCCTGTTTTGTATACATTCTGCTATACACAATTCCTGCTCCTTAACCTAATTAAAAATAATAATCAGGCATAAATGGAACCAAAATAATAATCAGGCATAAATCAACACAAACTATCATTTATGCGGAAAAAAATAGAAATATATTTAACGATACAAAATTTAAATTGCTACTAAAACAAGTTTTCTTTGAATATTTCTGTTTTAGATATACTTGTAGAAAGGTTTTTATTTGTGTAAACTATATGTATTTGCAAATAACTAAAATTAATTTGTTAATGCGTTATTTTAGTTATTTGCGTTATTAAGTAATATTTAAAAAACAATAGTTTTGTATTTTTACTCCAGATTAATTAAAATTAGCATATTTTTTTTGAATATAATAACCAAATCAAAATTTCGTAGTATCTCTAGGTCTAGATTAATATTAAATAATTATTAAACTAAAAATATGAAAAAAAAAACAGAATTAGATAATGTTTTAAAGCAATAATATCAATAATCATTTATTTAATTATGTATTACATGTTGTTGCTACTAATTATGCCATAAAAGTTAGAAAAACAAAACAGAACATCTCAGAGGAACCGACGAATCTTATTCGATAACTAGAGCTGTTAACTACAACGTGCGAACCCGTTACCTCAGGAAGTTTTAACGAAATATGATCGTCTATCTCCCATGACGTGAGCGCAGAAGACTTAGGACAAAACAGTCCACCGTCAAGCTCCGCTACGTAGCCAGGTATGTTACCCAGCGGGCTGGAAGCTGTAATGGCTAGCGACGGCACCTAACTTTGTATCTGAAAATAGCGTGGATTACCTTACAAATGATTTATCATGCCATATTTTGAAAGTATTTCAAGACATTGTATCATATTTTTGGGCCAAACACAGTAAAGAAGTCAAACATATTTTCTCTTCAAAGGTATTCCAGTAACATAAATTATATATTATATTCCCTAAACCACTGCAAAGGCCAGTTGAATTTATTAGGCATTGTAACTCTAGCCTCCCTTTATATATTTGAATGCATTTTACAAATTTACATCCAGACCCACTTCAATTATATACCACACTCCAAATTCTATGCTTTCTAACTCGCGTGTTCTTATAATAATAATCATTTCCTTATGTATATTTAATAAACCATGCAACAGAATTCTCCTTCTCACTAGGAGTTTAAAGTTTAACTATTTGTCTATAAAAATATGTTATATACTACATCTTTTTCTTAATCTCCCATATTTATCTCTAATTATTAGTACTATTATTATTAAAATAATCTATGCTATTAAACTGTGTCTATTGCTACTGAATATAAATTGGTGTATTTATAAAATATTGCTTCTATATATAGTATTGCAGTATATCTTGTTAATAAGCTATGTAATAATGAATATTCGTGTATATGATAATAGCCCAATTTTATACCCTTGCACTAAAAACCTAGTGATACAGCCTCAATTAATGTTACTTTATATTCGAGCGCTAATATTCGATGTTGCCTTATATTGTTTGCATTACCTAAAATCTCCTCTATTGGTAAGACCGGACCGAAATGACTGAGTTCACAACAGAATTAGATGAGCACAATCCGTACAACTGTCGAGAGTTCTATTGCTCAAAAAGCTGTTTAAGCTATGTTAAAAAAGGTAACTATCTAAAGATAATATCGATGAACATACGGAGCATTAGTAAAAACTTAGATGATTTTTTAATCCTTATTCAGCAATTCAATAATATCTTTGATGTCATCATCCTCACGGAATGCTGGATAAACGAACTTTATGTCCCCAGAACTGTTCAAGGCTTCGAAACTTATCACACTAACAACGCCAGACTACAAAACGATGGGGTTGTGGTCTACGTAAAGTCACATTTCCACGTAAGCAGCACTGAAATATCCGTCAATGATGCAAATTGCCTAGATTTAGTAATAGATGATTCCCTAAACTTATTTGCTATCTATAAGTCTCCGAGAAAGTCCAATCTAACATGTTTTCTTGAGTCATTGGATAATCTGCTAGAGGCCTATAGATACGAGTCTAATATAATATTAACTGGAGACATCAACATTAACATCTTAAATGATAAAAATACTCAAGCGGAAAACTATCTTAACCTTCTGGCGCATTATGGACTGGAGGTCGGAATTAATAGACCTACTAGAGTTGCTGAGAATACTAAGAGCTGCATAGATCATTTTATGATCAAAACTAAATTTCATAGTCAAACGTTCATTTACCAATCCACCATCACCGACCACTATGCAATTGGTCTATGCCTATCTAAAAAAATAATTAAGAACAGCCCTAAACAGACGTATTCCAAAAAAACAATCGATTACGCATCAATATCAGAAAACCTCAAAAAGACGGACTGGTATTATATTATATATGATATTGGACATCCAGTATTACAATGTAAAGATAGTAACATTGCTGCCAACCAATTCCATGATATTCTTGCAAATTGCATTAAAATGGATACAATCGAAAAGGCATGTACTATACCCAGGTCTCGAAATAAACTATCTCCTTGGATAACCGATGGCCTGATTTTCAGCATAAGAAAGCGAGACATTATACATAAGCAGATTAAACAATGCCCTAATGATATTCAACTCTTAATGTACTACAAAAGGTATAGAAATATATGTAAAAAACTTATAACAAAAACTAGAGATAAGTATTATAGAAACAAAATAGATAGAGTAAATGGGGACAAAAAAAAAACTTGGGAAATTATCAAAGGGTTAGTGAACAAAAGAAATAATAGCTCAGATATAAAAGAGATGTATATACATAAGGAATTAAAAAAAATGGACTTACACTCTAACGATATATTGAATTACATTAATGACTACTTCACTGGTATAGGACAAGACCTAGCTAACTCTATACTGCATAAAAAAAGTATGTCTGAGAGGGAGCTAGCCTTATCAATGCATAAGCAACCGAAATTAAATGAAAAATTCGAATTATTGCAAACGAATAAAGAAGAGGTCTTAAAGACTATAAAAAGTATCAGAGACGACTGTGCTCCAGGAAAAGATGGGATCCAGGCAAAGATAATCAAACAATCTGCAGAAACATTATCCGAGCCCCTTGCTCATCTAATAAACCTCAGTTTCTTGACTGGTATATTTCCAACATGGCTGAAAAAAGCGATAATAAAATCAATATTAAAAAGTGGTAAAAAAGAAGATATAGGAAATTATCGCCCTATCTCCCTCCTCAGTGTGGTTTCTAAAGTGTATGAAAAAATATTCAAACATAGACTAACTCAATATCTAGAGACACAGAAGCTGCTATCTAATAATCAGTATGGCTTTAGACAGGGTCGGGGAACCAGTGAGGCCATCAATGCTGTCATACAATATATAGTGGAAAACATAGACAAAGGAAAAAAGGTAATTGCCACTTTCCTTGACCTGTCAAAGGCTTTTGACACAGTTTCTCATGTAATCCTCGAAAAAAAACTAACTGACTACGGAATCGATGGGGTGGCCTTAAAATGGGTTCGGAGTTACCTAGACGGGAGGACTCAGAGTACAGTAATTGGTCGACAAATAAGCGAAGCGACTAACGTGTCATTCGGTGTCCCTCAAGGTAGTGTTTTGGGTCCAATTCTCTTTTTAATCTACATCAACGAATTGTGCGAATTACCTGTTAATGGTAGAATTGTATCCTTCGCGGACGACACTGTCCTTCTTACTGCGACTAATAATTGGAATGATATTTTCTTCAAAGCTCAAAGTAACTTGGAACTGGCTAAAACTTGGATCGACAACCATATTTTAACACTAAATGCTGCGAAATCAAAATTTATCACTTTCAGCTTGCGGGGAAATCCCAGCCAGGTTCTCAACCAAATACTTGCCATTCATACCGACAAATGCTTGGATAAGAATAGATGTGTATGTACTAAATTAAGCAAATCTGCAACAGTCTCCTACTTAGGCATAACGGTAGATGAGAAGCTATGTTGGGAAAATCAGATTGCAAATTTGAGTTCGAGAATTAGAAAGCTGGTTTATGTATTTCTTCGGCTGCGCAACATTCTGTCCAAAACAACCATAATAATGGTATACATGGCCTTGTGTCAGAGTATTTTGTCCTACGGAGTCGCGGCATGGGGCGCTACACTAATGATAATCTGGATAGATTGACAAAAGCGCAGAAATTATTATTGAGAGTAATTCACAGGAAAAACCGGCGTCATCCATCTGCCTTGTTATTTTCCCAATCCCATGTGCTATCAGCTAAACAGTTATTCATTAAGCAAGCGCTTCTTACATTCTACAAATCTAGAGATGACCATGCCCGAACTCAAAACAATCTGAACACAAGAATGTCCGCGATTATCAATTATATAATTCCGTCAGTCAAGACAACATTTGCCCAGAGACATATATTCTACATAGCCCCAAAATTATATAATTCCCTTAGTGAAGGCATGAAAAATTATCCTAACATAAAAATATTTAAAGCAAACCTTAATAGATGGCTACTTAACAAGGGATATGTAAAATCTGATCAACTTCTTTGCAACGCACGACAATTTATTTAGTATCACTTATCTATTTTTCTTAATTTAAATTTTATTAAATTACAACTATAAATGTATATATTTATTACATAGCTATATTTTTTATAAAATTGGTATATTTATGTATATATACAGGTGGTGGGTCCAAATAATTTATTAAAAAAAAAACACTTCATTTCTTAAAATTGCATAAAATTATGCACATCTAGAGACGGGCCAAATTATCGCCTAGTTAGATGTGCTATTGGCAGTAAAGGTCATGTAAGATGTGTTAAACCTCCCTATATTAATTATTAAATAATTTATATAATTATTATAATATTACATGACCTATGAATGAACTGTATACCTAATCCTATGTACCTAAATAAATAAAATAAATAAAAATTGTGCGGAGATAAACACCATCATTTAACAAGAACAGTTAAGGATATTAAATTGCTGCGGCCAATTACAATTGCCTATTAATTACAATGACCTCTTTAAGCGAAGTTCTAAATATGTTAAAAATCCTTGACAAGGGAGAGTTGTTAGCAAAAATTAAAGGAGGAAATGAAAAAAATATTTGATTTCAAAGGAATACTAAGATTTTTAATTTTTAAACCAATCAATATATACCAATACCATTAAATTTCATATATCATTTATTACTTATATATGCAAAAACTCCCTTACATTCAGGAAATTAGCCAAAAAGTGGTAGATTAGTTCAAACTCAGTTTTTATTTTTTTTCTTTTAAAATATTCCCCCTTAAATTAAAATTCACTACTTCAAAACAAAAAATACATTTCGTCTTTATTTGAGATCAAATATACTTTTCCAAATTTAAAGCTTTCTTTGCAGAAACATACAGTATATGTAATGCAACAAAAATTATAACTTGCTATATTCGAGATATATAAACCGAAATCGCCATAAAGAAATCGCATAAATTTTAAATTGTTTCTTGGATTGATATACATGCTTAAACAGTCACTCAAATTACGCAGTCCAAGTCGGCTCTTTAGGAAAAACAATAAATTTACTTCTGAAAACACACCAACAAAATCTAGAATACGTTTTTTTGATATTTTACATGTGCTCAAATGACTGACAGGTTAAAAAACATTGCCAGAATTAAAAATATTTCAGATAGTTTTCAGAAACAAAATAAAAGTTTAAATTTATTGCTTGTTTCTATTAACTCGCACGGTAGCGTAAAATGATTTTTCAATATACCAATCTGAATAAAATTTCAAAACCATCCATTATTAAGAAAAAGCATCTGTACAAATATAAACGAAACTATTAGCAGCTACGATTGCGATGTTACCTTCAAGGATATTGATGTCAATAACGTCATGGAAATGCTTTATAATGCTAAATGCTAAATATAATTATCGCAAATCATATTCTTTCTAACGAAAAGCATAATTTCTTACCTTCTCCGTGGTATGGTTTATATTGAAATAGGATAGGTAGAATTTAAAACTAATATAGCTCGATGACAATATGGTAGTTAGCAAGGTATAAGCAGCATTAATAATTTCGAACTAACGTTAATTGCTTTTCTATTTAAACAACGTAAGTGGCCTACGTCCGGCCTCAGACCGCCACCGCACAGTCGTCGAAGGTTGCGAATAGCTGTCGATAAATAACCGCTGTGAGCTGAAACCGATTGAAGTATTAACCCCAACGTTAACTTTCACTCACATCGCGGTAATCTTCGGTCGTCTTGATTGCGAACAAATTTCACGGTCCATAAATAAAATAATCTGTCCGATAAGGCCGAGATAACTGACGGGCGGCGGCAGATAGTTAGCGACGCACGTCTTCAGCTGAGCGGTTAACGATTCTGGCAGGGGAATTCGGTCCTCTCATCGGCTGTCTCGACCTGCAACCGCCTGCCATCGAGATCGAAAGGAAAGAAAGCATTTTCGCGACAAAAGTGATTTATGCCGGGCATTCGTTTGGTGAGCACTGATTGTATCGCGGTTACTGAGTTACGGATGAGAGAAATCGCTCGGGCGATTTCAGAGACTCAAACAAAGTGTGTACCATTTTGCCTCACCTACCGGCATTTCATCTTACATCTGTTGGAGCACCCGCTCTACGCGCTAAATAACTTTGACGCAACACAACAATTGTGAATTCTGACCAGGGAGGGCCGCCGAGTTTTGAATATCTGGGTTGAGCATGAGTGATAGCATTTAGGGTTGGCAAGACGTGGGCGCGGGGGGGGGGGGGGGGGGAGGCTTATTGATTTCATTAGGAGCTAATTTCTTTTGAGAGTATCAAACAGTTTCTAGAGAAATTTGACAGTAACAGAAACAGAAGTGAAATAAGTGTTACGCATAGATTTGGCGGTATTCGTATTCACTCTTGCTTGCCTGCTTATTTGTTTTTGTAAATTTAAATTTTTGATTATACATACATACTAGGCATCTGAAATGTTATGTAGATACTTTCCTTTATAAACTTTTCATCTGTCTTATCTGTGTTCTTACACGTAGACTTATTTACATGTATTACATGTAATCACTGATTAAAAATATCACAAAAAGCTTGATTTTAGCACTTTTACTAACAGGAATAACCCTGAAACTTACTCTAGAAATCTCTTTGAATGTTTTCTATTTTTCTAGTTTTTTGTATATTTGTTACTAAATTACTGTTTTTTTCTGTTTTTTTTTATTTATCCTATTTTTGTTACCGAATTTCTGATTTTTTTACTCTTTTTTATTAGTTAGATATTTTTATAGATTTTTTTATCTTTGTGTGTAATTGGAAATGTAATTTGATTTCAAAATAATTTTATTGGAAATGAAACTTCTATACCTACCAAGTTTTTGAAAAAAATAATAGGTACTTACTCGTTACTTACTGAAACGATGTAAGCGCACGTGATAACTTGGCATGCGGATGTATCGAACTTCGCTACTTAACCTTGGTTCTAATGATTTTGAAACTTGATTAATTACAACATTCGGGAATCAAGGTCGATGTGCGTAAAAACCGTATCTGTATCTACGTTTTATTTTTCGAAAGGTAAATATAAAGGCTAACAAATAGATATATTAAAAATAATGAAAAACACGACTGCCGTTATAGAAAGTAAACTATTGTATTTATAATTATTTTTATTATGGTCTTTTTATGAAATATTTGTGGTTTATGTATTTATCCGTATAGATAGGTGTTTATTTCCGAAATGTATTCAATCAGAACATTCATTTGACACTAAACACTTTATATTTATATTAATATATTGATATTTGGACAATTATTTTTTTGATATTTGGACGGTTAACGTACCCTATGATACTCGGAATGACATAACGATTCAAACAATACCTCAAACTTCTAAATCGGTTGAAGTGTTTGGAAGTTATGGTGGAATAAAGGAACGGAAAACATACATAGATAACCCCTGAACACATTACACACTTTTTTGTCGGGCGGTCGTGTAAAAAAGATATGCAAAAACATTAATACTCATACTCACACTTTCGTTTGTTCCCCTGTCTATTTTTTTTTTTTTATTTTTTTTTTAATTTATTTATCCTATTTTTTATAGTTACATAGAAAGATTCCGTTCATTTTTTAACACATTTTAAACGAATACATATGAAGAAAATCGCGAAAGGGCATTAACTTGTCAGGATTACATCACCCCACTAGGTATACGCCTGTGTTGGGGTGATGGATACATAGTTCTGTGGTATTATTTGCTGAGCCTGTAGCCTTGCCTGCTGTCCTTCCGTCTTAAAAGCAATACGTAATATAATTTAGCATAATCTTATATATAAAATTCTCGTGTCACAATGTTCGTTCCCGTACTCCTCCGAAACGGCTTGACCGATTCTCATGAAATTTTGTGAGCATATTGAGTAGGTCTGAGAATCGGCCAACATCTATTTTTTATACCCCTTAGTGATAAGGGTTGTCCACCCTTAACATTTTTCTTTAATTTTTAGTCATTTTTTTAATTTCTTAATTTTTCTATTATGTCGCATTAAAAAATACATACAACCCTAAATTTTTACCCTTTTATCACCAACCCCTATTTTTTAATAGCCATTTTAGTAATTTAATCATTTTTCATCCCCGGTCGATAACTGATCAATCGTCATTTAATTAGTTATCCCCGCCAGTTGTCTACAGGTGTCACTTCTGACCCAGTAAACAGCACGGAGTAGGGATGAGAACGAAGCCGGTCTCCTGTTTCTCTCACACAATAAGACTTCTCTCACTCCCTACACAGTTGTCGGCCATCATTATTGTTTATGCATCAAGTGTAGTAGTAACGTTGACAATTATTATTTTGCTATCTCAGTGTAACTCTCATATTAACTATTAATCATTCCTATTTTATTAATAATAATAAAATTATCAATTTAGAGTGTATTTTGCACGATTAGTTAATCAAGTGATTTTCATAACCTCAAAAGTACTCAACACGTGGCACGAGCTTCCACCAACAACGGCTTTTGTGTTGTAAGTATACCTACTTTTTTTTATTTATATCGAAAATGTTGTTGGAAACGGTCAAAAAAGATTCGGTGGAATTTAATTTTTATTAAAATTGGGCAAACTTTTTTTTGTATTAATTTTTTTTACCATTTCTAACCATATATTTTCGATATGATTATGAAAAATAAAATTTTTCGCTTTTGTAAAACAGTCTAATGTTTACATGAATATGTAAATGAATGTGTGTACCAAATATTAAATACATTATAACTAGGGCCAAGATTCTTGCCGTGATTTCATTTTAACATTTTACAATTAATGCTCTTAAGTTTTTGACATTACGGCAAATATATTTGATCTTATAAAAATGTAATTTTAATTTTATTTTATTAAAAAAATGTAATTTAACAAATAAGATTTTCATAGTTTCCAAAAATTTTAATCAATCATTATGAATCTTTTTTTTGAAATATCGATGGAAATATTGGTTGTATGAGAAAATTATAAGAGACAATTTTTTTTGTGAAATTTAATTTTTTACAACTTTTGTCTAAAAATTTTTTTCATAAAATTTATATTTTTGCTATAATTTCATAAATTCAAACTAATCATTTCAAAACTGCGGCAAAAATCCTGGCCCTAATTATACCTTTAACATTTTTCATCATTAAGTAATTTAATTTATTCTATTTATGTGTGTTTTGTACAGTGAGCAATGCCAAGAAAACGCAAAGGGACTGATTTGAGCCGTAATACAAGTAAATCTCGAAGCTTGGGAAATAGAAGATCAGAAAGAACCGAAGAACAAATCCAGCAACAAAATACTGATGCACGTGTCAGAATCGCGCAATTGCGTCAAGAAGAGTCAGAAGATACACGAGCTGAACGCAATGAAGTACGCCAAATCGAACTGCATCTGATTTAATGAATACTGAAATGAATCGTGAACTGCAGTACAGCACTGTAGAAATGGCAGCGATTGTTGCCCGCAATGTCCCACTAATGAATGAGGAACAAAGAACCATTTATGATCGCATTATGCTCGCAGTTTCAGCTGGACAAGGTGGGTTCTTCTTTTTGCATGCACCGGGTGGAACTGGCAAAACATTCGTTATTTCGCTCATTCTTGCTGAAATACGATCAAATAATGGCATCGCATTGGCCGTGGCATCATCGGGCATTGCAGCAACTTTATTGGATGGAGGCAGAACAGCTCATTCAGTATTTAAGCTGCCACTAAATATTCAGAATAACCCTGACGCAGTATGCAACATTAAGAAACAATCGTCCATGGCCACCGTGCTGAAACAGTGTAAAATTATCATCTGGGATGAATGTACTATGGCACACAAACATTCGCTTGAGGCGTTGAACAGGACATTGAAAGATATTAAAAACAACGACAAACTATTTGGCGGAACTCTGTTGGTCCTTTCAGGTGATTTCGGGCAAACACTTCCAGTCATTCCACGTTCAACATACGCTGATGAGATCAACGCTTGCTTAAAATCATCTCCATTGTGGCGTAATGTCGAAAAAGTACAGCTGAAAGTAAATATGCGCGTTCAAATGCTTCAAGATCCATCCGCTGAAACATTTTCAAAACAACTCTTAGATATCGGTGATGGAAAAGTTGCTATAGATGAAACTGGATACGTAAAATTACCGACCGATTTCTGCACAATCGCTGATTCGCAAGATACTCTCATTGAACAAATATTTCCCGATGTACACACACAGTACATAAATCATGAGTGGCTTGCAGAAAGAGCAATTTTAGCGGCAAAAAATGTAGACGTTGACGATTTAAATCTGAAGATACAAATGTTGTTGCCAGGGAACTTGGTATCATATAAATCTATTGATACAGTTTGCGACGACAGCGAAGCAGTAAATTTTCCCACAGAGTTTTTGAACTCACTGGATTTGCCAGGCATCCCACCGCATAATTTACAATTAAAGGTTGGATCTGCGATTATCTTGCTTCGTAATTTGAACCCGCCCCGGCTGTGCAACGGTACGCGATTAGTCATTCAAAAATTAATGAAAAACGTGATCGAAGCCAGCATTTTAAATGGCAAGTTCCGAGGTGAAAATATATTAATACCACGGATTTCTATTATACCTACAGATGTGCCAATTCAATTCAAACGTATTCAGTTTCCGATTAGATTGGCATTTGCAATGACAATCAACAAATCCCAAGGTCAAACGATGTCTATTTGTGGCTTAGATTTGAGAACACCATGTTTTTCACACGGACAATTATACGTGGCATGCTCTCGAGTGGGTAAACCATCCAGTTTGTTTGTGTTAGCTAAAGATGGACTAACAAAAAATATTGTTCACGCTATAGCATTAAGAGATTGATATTGTTTGTTAGTGTTACTGTCGTAATTGTTTAATTAATGATATATAATTTTAAGGAATAAATTATAATAACTTAAAAATAATGTTTGCCTTTTGTTATTTTTATATTCCCTCATCGTTCACAGTGCTCCATGCCTATTTCACGCATATACCACATTCGTACACACTTACAATAAGTAAGCTATTTTTTGTCTACACTAGAAATTACTTAAAAATTATTTATATGGCAAAACAACGTTTGCCGGGTCAGCTAGTATAATATAAATAATATAATATAACATATTACAATATAATATAATATCATATGTTATAACATATAAAATAATGTAGCATATTTATATATAATATAGTATAACATAATAAAATATAACATATTATAATCTGTATATCTGTATACATATCCATAATTTACAACTATATATCCTATAATTTGTGGTTAGAAATAGAATATTTTAATATATCATACTTTCGCATTCTTCTCTAGTATAATTTGAGAGCCAATGAGACACCCGTCTCTTGAACTGGTTGTCGGTTATGTTTAAGATCTGTCCTGTGTACGAGTTAAATATATTATAGAGTTTCGGTCCGAGATATGCGTAGTGTCGTTGTCCGTATACAGTCCTCATTTTTGGTTGAATCTGTTTATCTTTGTGTCTAGTGTTGTGTTTGTGCTCTGGTTTGTCTTTATCCGTGTTCTTCATGAGGTCCCTCCGATAGCGCACCAGAACAGCGCGTATGTATAGTTGGCGTACGTCAAGTACTTTAAAGTCTGTATATAGGTCGTCTGACGGGGAGCGATATGGCTTCTTGTTAATGACTCTGAGCAAAGCCTTTTGCGCTTTGACCAGTGGGTCAAGATTTATTGTTGCCATACCGCCCCAACCGATTTGTCCGTATGTAAGTAGAGTCTGCGCCAGTGCATAGTAAACAGTCCGTAGTAGGTTAATGTTGAGTATGCTTCTTATATTTTTAAATATATAAATCAACTTTCTAGTCCGTTTAGTCGTAGCCTCAATGTGTTGTGTCCATTTTAGATTTTGGTCAATGACTATTCCTAGATATTTTATTGTGTTCGTGCGTTCAAGTGGTAAACATGTACAGTTCATGTAGTCGCATTTATGTAACGTAATATGGTGGTTAGTATTGGGATGATGTCTATTGTCGATGCTAAAGGTCATATATTTAGTCTTGTACTCGTTTAGCGTCAAAAGATTATTGTCAAGCCATCGTTTAGCCAGCTTCAGTCCCGCAGTCGCCCTGTCAAACGAAGACGTCCATGTGTCGCCGTAGAATAGCAACACAGTGTCGTCGGCGTAGGACAGTACGGAGCCCTGAATCTGAAGCTGGCATAGGTCATTTATGTACACTAAGAAGAGTATTGGGCCCAGTGTGCTGCCCTGTGGGACCCCATAGGAACACGGCAGGGATTCACTTGTCTCGCTGTCAATTTTAACTTGCTGCGTGCGTCCAGTTATATAGCTACGAAACCAGTCCAACTCTACGTCTAAAACTCCGAGTTTCTCAAGTTTCGTGATTAGTCTATCGTGAGGTACTGTGTCGAAAGCTTTAGCCAAGTCGAGAAAAATACCAATGCAATGTTTGTTTCTATCGAGGTTTTCTGTTATACATTTAGTTAATTCAAGAATTGCATCGGCAGTTCCTCGACCCGGCCTAAAGCCATACTGTCCGTCTGACAATAGATCATGTGTCTGTAAGTAAGTCGTTAGTTGTTTTGCGGTTATTTTTTCTAGTATTTTGCTTATTGTATTTATTACTGAAATCGGACGATAGTTTTTAGGGTCACGTTTGTCACCTTCCTTAAAGATCGGTGTCACATTGGCTGTCTTAAATACTTCAGGAAATTTTCCCTTGTCTAAAGTGAGGTTGGTAATATACACCAAGGGTTTGGCTATGAATTTAGCAATGAACTTCAGAGTACCTACACTGATACCATCTGGACCTGGGGCGGAATCGCTTTTTAGCAATCTGATTGTCTTAAGAATGTCATCTTCGTAAACATGGGTAAATTTAAACTTCCTTTCAATATTAGGCAAAGTAAAATCGTCTTCAGTTGCGTTAATCGTTGTGGAAGTTTGATAGAAGGCCTTGGCCAGATTTACTCCAACATTAGTGAAGTATCTATTGAAATGTTGAGTAACGTCGCTCTTGTTTTTAATTAGTTGCCTGCCAATCTGTAGTTCCTGTACACTGCTTGTCGCCCTACCACGACTATTACTCATTTCATTAACTACCCTCCAAACAGTCTTTAAATTAAAGTTATCCGTCTCAATTTTTTTCCGGTAGTAGTCCTCCTTGCTCCTCTTAATTATACTTGTGCAAATATTTCTGTATCGTTTATAGTAGTCTTGTAGCGTCTTGTTGTTTGGGAATCTTCTCATTTGTTTGTGTAATTTGTCCCGTTTTTTAATGCATTTGATTATTCCAGTATTCATCCAGGGTTTTAGTAGTGTAAATTTAGGTGTCGTTATTTTTGTAGTGGTATTGTTTTGTATATGGTAATTTAAAGTATTTAAGAAAGCTACCGTTGCGTTGTCGACGATAATATATAAGATATTTAACAATACCTTTGTAAAAAAAAAATCTCCTGTAAAGCGGCAAATATTCAAATACGGTAGTAGACCATCGGAGGAATGACATGCTTAACCTGGCGTGAGTTTGACCGTGTATTTTACACCAGAGTGCTTTGAATTTGCTTTATTTAGATTTTTTTAAAGAAGAGCCCTTTATTTTTGTTAGTAGCTGGAGATAAAAAGATATGACTTTATTTATTTATTTATGGTTTACTTATTTACGCTTGTTGCATAATATACAATATAATATGCAACAAGCGTAACAAATCATAATTACCTACAGCAACTTGTGTCACGCTTTTATTAAAGATCGGTCCCATGTCGCCCAACTAAGTAAAAACTTGTTCTAGGGCAAACATTTTAAACATAACTACTTCAAATATTAAGCTTCTATTTTGATTATTTATATTTATAGTTTGACAATCTAGTAGTTAATTCTTGACTAACTATGTATGTTCAGTAAAGAGTAGTAGCGAAACTTTATGTCCAAGAGCGGTCTTTAGCCGTCAATTGGACACGACGAAAATGTAATGTAACATATACAAGTTTAAAAAAGAAAACATCCGTTTAGTGGTTTATAACTTATGGTCGTTTTACTCAAGCGATTTCACGCTCGACGTTTCGCGTGCGAAAGGTACGCCGAGTTTTTACTTCGCGAGGTGAGGGGTTAATTGAAAACCACCATATGAAAATTGTGAAATATTCTTTCTTTGATATAAAATACCCTGCCAAACCAACGGTGCACCATTTTGCCGCCAGAATCACGCCGGGTTTAAACTAAACACCCGGATGCGAATATTACGCGATTCCATTTCTCCACGATTCGATTATGCTATCTACGGAAGTATTGAACGGATTGCCGCAGGAGGTACAAATCAGCGCCAAACCTCCTTCTCATTCATTACTGCTCGCCGCCTTCTATTTACCGCTCTTCAGACTGAAAGCTATACGCTAATGACGGATTATGAATCACGCCAAGCCGATCAACTTATGGCCTGCATTCGGTGCCGTTTTACCTTACTGCCACAATGAGACACCTACTTCTATTATACACGACTTCAAGACCGTTAGCGAATACAAAATATTACGTAATAAAAATAAAAATCTTAATTGACTCTAGTAACATCGATATGTTAATGGTTCAGACAAAAGTACTTATCTATACTAATATTATAAAGAGGTAAAGTTTGTGAGGTTGTAGGAAGTAATCTCTGGATCTACAGAACCGATTTTGAAAATTCTTAAACCAATAGAAAGCCACGTTATTTGTGAGTGTCATAGGCTATATATTAATCCGAAAAATGAAAAGGCTTTTTCGTGGTAGTCGGATTTGCAAAGTAAGTCGGAGAGAAAACGGTTGAACGAAAACGTTTCTAACTAACGCTGCCTTAACGATGAGAGATATATGATTATGTTCTAGAGAAAAGTTGTAGAGCTTGTGAATGCCACAAAAAGTACTATTTTATATTAAAAAAATAATTTAAATCGTTAGGACATATTTATTGGTCATATTATCAACAATTATGAATTCAAATCAAAATAAGTAAATTTATCGTCTCAAGTGTTTATAACAAAAAACTTTTCCCTTTTACTGCATATAATTTCCCTTTTACTGCATAAATGCTTAAAGAGATAAGACACTCACAAATAAGACACTCACAAGGAGACACTCACAAGAAGACACTCACAAGAAGACACTCACAAGAAGACACTCACAAATAACGGTAATATAGTCAAATTGGCATGCAAATACATACATACATATGCAGTAAAAATATAACCCTTCTTTTGGCAGCCAGGAAATAAACCATAGCACTTAGTACTAACCGAACCACACTCATAATTTCATCACAAGTAAAAAGTTTTACCGCTCAACGAAGTGGGCACGGGTCAGCTAGTAGCATATAAACATGTACCTACGAGGTAAGTTTTAATTTACCACAATCCTTGAAGTAGGTGAATTAGTACAAGCAAAGACAATAATAAAAAAATGTGAAAAGACCTATAAAAATGGTATCTTAAATTTGAAAAACTTGACTTATAAATAAAGTTTGACAAGCGTTGAGCGCCGTGCCATTTAGCGGTAGGTAAAATATCATAAATATTGTTAGATATTACAGCGTGCTCATAGCTTTATAGTTTTTTCGCATATTTTTTTTCAAAATTAAAAAAAAAAGTTTTTTTTAACGCTTTTTTAGGTTGACCTGTATGTAACTAACTATGTAATGGAATCTAAGGTAACTAACTTAACCATCTTCCAAGGATCGTAGCGTCATGAAAATTGGCAGCTTTATGTAGTTCTGATGACAATACAATACTATGGTACTGTCGAACTGATCTGATGATGGAGTCGGAAGATATAAACTGGAACTTCATGATGGAACATCGTATCATAGCTGTGTTTGGACTTGTTAGAAAAGTCTTGGAATGAACTTTGACGACGATTAGGTTTCAAGGTCCGATGATGGAGCCGGAAGAAGGCACTGGCATTCCATGATGGAATATCCTATCATAGCCGTGCATTTATAAAAGCGTGTTTTAAGTGTTTTTTTTACAACTTTTTATTAAAAGTTGCTTAAATGCTTGTACTGATTTCAAAGATGCCGGGATGCCGGTAAATTAAAGCTCACCTGTACCTTGCTCACCATAGCAAATGTTTACACTAATTAACGGGGGTTTTGACGGATATACGTCCTGACAGATACTAGGAGACACAATTTTGATGTCCGACTGGGATGGTTTCTAATTGGCACATCATTCCGTTTCAATTAAATATTGAGAGAATACGAGTGGGGGGGGGGGGGGGTCAACTAACAGCGACCATTTTCGAGTAAGGGAGAATTTATTAATCATTGTAGCTGGACATGCATAGCAGCTCTACTGCGCTCGTTTTGATTTCAACATTATATAGTTTTTATTATATTTACGAGATAAAATATTTTATTTATTTTATTTATTTTATTAACTAAATGTATACAGCATACTCTTTATATAAAAAAAACATTTTATAAATTAACATCAATATAGCCATTAATACATTTTAAATTAGCAAAAAATATAAAGTACCCATTTAAAAGATAATAATTTTATAACCTTCTTTTTAAGAAAAAAGGAAAAAGAAGCATTTCTAAATATAAATGTGTAATTACAATAGGGGAATGGAAATGGAAGGGAGGGATTGTTATAACACATACATACGTATACTATTGACATATATATATATATATATATATATATATATATATATATATATATATATATATATATATATATATATATATATATATATATATATATATATATATATATATATATATATATATATATATATTTATATATATATATATATATATATATATATATATATATATATATATATATATATATATATATATATATATATATATATATATATATATATATATATATATATATAGATATATATATATATATATATATATATATATATATATATATATATATATATATATATATATACATACATATATATATATACATATAGACATACATACACACATAAATATATTGTATATAATAAAGTAATAAGTAAATTTAAATTAATTATCGTTCCTGAGCTTTTCTTCGACTGCGTGAAGAAAAGGCTTCCTGTCCAGAGAAAAAATGTCAAGGTCATTAAACCTGTTATTAAAAGAGGTGAGTAACCGTATCATAGTAGAGTTGCTGAAGTGGCTTGAATTGCACCTGGGCACATGAAACAAACGAGAAACTCGGATACTTCTGGGGGGCACTCTCAAGGAAATTCGCTCAGTTAAAGCTGGACAGTCTATTAAACCATGAAGGATGTCATATAGGAAAGACATGTCGGTTATGGTCCGTCTATTATAGAGCAGTGCAACCTTAAAGTAATCCGCTCTTTCCTCATATGTCTCGAAGTTCGAGTGCTCGCGCCAATTTAGGTATCGCAAGAAACGCTTTTGGACGCACTCAACCTTGTTGACAGATGCAGCATACATCGGTGACCATATAGTGGATCCGAAGTCTAAGACACTTCTGACATATGCGTAATACAGTGTTTTTAAGGCGAGGGTGTCACTGAACGGTCTGCATACTCTAAACAAAAATCCTAACATTTTCTTGGCCTTAAGAACTATGTAATCTATGTGGTCGTTGTATGTAAGCTTCGTATCTAAATAAAGTCCGAGGTCGCGTATTAAAGATGTTTTTGGAATGTTTTCGCCATCGATAAGATAGTTATATACAATTGGCCGAGTATTTCTGGTAAAACTGATGGTATTGCACTTTAAGGGATTGAGGCAGAGCTTGTTTTTGTGGCAGTATACCAAGAGTCGGTCTAGATCGCGTTGCATGTTTATGCAATCTTTCGTACCTTTAATGGTGGAATAAATTTTTAGATCATCGGCATAAACGATAAATTTAGATGTGTGAAAGCAAGAGGCGATGTCATTAATATAAATATTAAACAATAATGGCCCGAGATGCGAACCTTGCGGTACTCCAGAAGGTACTCTAACATACTCGGACCTATAACCACCAACAGTGACAGCTTGATGTCGATTGGCCACATAAGACGCAAACCATCTCAACAGATCCCCCTGAATTCCGAACTGTAGTAATTTGGTAATTAGTATGGGGTGATTAACCCTGTCAAAGGCCTTCGAAAAGTCAGTGTACACGGCGTCCGTCTGTAGGCGTTTATCCATGTTTTCCGATATAAAATCGGTAAATAGACTAAGATTAGTTATGACAGAGCGCTTCTTTAAAAAACCGTGTTGATACTCAGAAAGCGAGTTTTTAATTGCAGGATAAAGTTGGTCGTACACAATCTTCTCGAAGACCTTACTCAGAACTGGAAGAATTGAAATTGGGCGATAATTTTCGATACTGTTTCTGGGACCATTTTTATGTATCGGGATAATTAGTGCCTGTTTCCACACGTCAGGGAATATTCCCTCTTGTAGCGATCGCGTAAAGATAATTGTCAGAGGCGGAGATAGAGAAGCGGCGCAGTTGTTAAAAAACATAGGTGGAATTCCATCGCAACCTGCGCCCTTATTGATATCCAAGTTAGATAAATACTTGTAAATAACCTCTGTAGAAAATTCGATCGAACCGATAGAACAGTTTGTTGGGTTGTACGGGTGAACGTCCGGAAGTGCCGGGTACGGCGTGGATTGGTCAGCAGAGCTGAAAACTGATTCGAAATATGCAGAGAATCCTTCGCTAATGCTGGAGCCATCGTTAAAGCAAACATCTCCACAGACCATAGATTGTGGTATTTTACCGCCTTTGCGTATATTTTTTATGTACGTCCAAAAGTGCTTAGGATTACGGCGAATATTAACCGAGCTCCGATTGACAAATTGGCGGAAGCATTGTTTTTGCATCATTTTTTGCCTACGACGGAGTAATGCAAAAGTGTCATAGTCACGGGGATTACAGTTCTTCTTCCACTTCTTGTGAAATCGGTTCTTTTCTTTGATTACTTTTATTAGGGCTGGCGAGAACCATGTTGGGAAGCTAAATATACAAATATATTTTAGAAAGTGAACAGCTATTATTAATGAAATAAAATAAAACTGAGAATGTCGGCTAAAACATGAGCCAAAGCTAACTTAACATTTAGAATATGAATAGTATTTAAAAAACCTACGCATGTATCCAGGTGTGTACCATTAACAGCAGCATAGCCTCTGTGGTTCTATCAACTACCACAGTCGTAGCGCGTCTTCTGTAGCGCTTCGCTTGGAGTCTATGGATCCATCCAGAGATCAAGATGGAAAATATTCTAATCAATTTCTCGACTGTGCATTCCAACATATTGACGCCCGATTTTTTTCGGGCAGATTCGAGGATTTTTTCTGAATTTAAAAAAAAAGTTCCTTTTTGTTTTCATATGATTTTTATGAGCGTTTCATATAAAGGTTGAGTTTTTAATTAGTGACATCCTTAAAGTGAGTGAATCCGTAAGAGCAAACAAGCAACTTTTTTTGTTGTTGAGAAAAACACAAAAAAAAAACATATTTCAAAAGTTTAAATTAAAAAAAAAAGTTTAATAAGAGTTAAGCACGTAGCTCCATATAGCGATAGGTAAAATATCCCGACTATTGTTTATTCTCAATATTTAACCTATTGCTAGATGGCGCAGCGCGTTCAACGCTTATCGGGCTTTTATTTATGAACGCGCTGTTTACCAACAAAAAGAAGATAGTAAAAAAAATAAAAGTTATTTATTTACTCGTACTTATTCACCCACTTCAAAGATGTCACTAATTAAAAACTCACCTGTATGTTAATTGGCACGCCAACAAACTTTGCTTCTCGACTGTGCATTGCTACACATTGACACCCCATTTTTTTCAGGCAGATAAAAGGATTTTTTTCTGGATTTTCAAACGAAGTTAATTTTTGTTTTCATTGGATTTGGATCCATAGAAATAACACGGCAACCAACTTTGCTATTATTCTTTGTTAATAATATAGTAATATTATACTTGAAGCGCAGAGCCACTTTACGCCGAACTGCACCCGGTAGGTGGGTTCGGCGTACTACGTACTCGGGTACATGCATCAAGCGGTACGCGGCTAAAAATGTGGAACATCATCGGATAAGCGATTCCCAGAGGCGAGTAGGCCCTCGGCTGAGGCCGGCAGCACACGATTCGCGATGCGATCTCGCCGCCACGTAAACCGGCCAAACGGTTTGGGTTTCGTCCATTCTGGCTCTAGCTGCATAGTGCACTGCTACCATTAGCAGCGTGATTAGAACACGCTGGGCGTGAGGTAAAGATAATTTACCGTATATCGTGGATAGCTTCGAGGGAGAGTACAACAAGAGGTCTTTTCGACAATATTTCCTCCTTATAAATATGGATTCGTTATAATGGTTGGTGATGTTAACTTAATTTATTTTATTTTATTCGTAAGTAATTTATTTTATTTTATAAAAGTGTATCTACAATTTTATGCTGAAACGAAAACAAACATCATTCCCAGAATAAGAGAAAAAGACTTTCTTCTTTCGAAAACGCGCCTCACACTAACACAAAAATCGTTAGATTACATAAGCTACAGACTAACAAGTAAATATATATAAAAAAAATAAAAATACGACTGCCGGTACAGAAAGTGAACTATTGTATGTATTTATGATTACTTTTTTACGTTTTTTTATGAAATCTTTTTGGTTTATATATTTATTCATATACATACATACAAATATCCGGAATGTACTCAATCAGACCTTTCTTTTGACACTAAACACGATATATGTTATTTTATTGACATTTAGACATTTAGACAACTACTTACTTAATATTTAAACAGTTACGGGATGACATAACGATTCTATAAATATCACACACTCCTAAATCGGTTCAGGCGTTTAGAAGTTACATTACATTACATTACATTTACGTCGTGTCCAATTGGCGGCTAAAAACCGCTCTTGGACGTGTCATTTTTTTTGTGTTTTAAGTAGTAAGTTTCATTACTACTTTAATCTTTACGTAACATTCATATATTAATTAAAAATATATATAGTATCTAAGAAACTTTGGAACCTACTAAAAGTTATTCGTCGTAGAATCGTATTACAAAACAAATTAAAGGTTTATTTAATAAAATAGTCAATAATTCTAATGGCTATCTACTAAACATGGTGGAATAAAAACGGAAAACATACATTGATGAACCCTGAACACATTACAATACTTTTTTGTTGAACAGTCGTGTAAAAGTGCTTATCCCTCCGTCGACTATAGTCGCCGACCCTCCGTCGACTAGACAGCTAGATGATTGGATATGATAATTCCTGATTAAAAGCAAACTCATTACCGAACCCCCTCTACAGACGATTAGCATTTTCCGCAGGAGAAACGCGTCAATGATATCGATAGGAAAAATGAATACGCACAGGACCCCTCCCCCCCCCCCCCACCAATACGAAAGAAACTCGGTAACCAAGCAGATCAAGAGCATTATTACCATATGTCAAGATGCTGAATAAGTTCGATATAAAAATGATTTTCAAACAGACCCAAAGTATCGCTTGGTCTCTGAGACCTGTCAGGGATGTAATACCACTGCAAACCCCGGGTGTGTATAAGATCGAGTGAAGCTGTGGTTTGGCTTACGTTGAACAAACAAAGCGATCCGTAGCGACTCTAGTGATGGAACATATCAAGGCTGTCAAATACATTTACAGTGAGAAATCGGCAGTCTTCGAACACATCTTGGATAGTGTAACGAATCACTGGATAATTATTTTACACTAACCGATACTTTAGCGATACCTATATAATGTGGGTATTAACTATACTACCATGAACTAACTGTTGCTCGCGGCTTTGCTTCGCGTAGAGTTTTGAATCGAGTTGTTAATTTAAGAAGGGTGGCGTTTATTTGCATTTTGAGACGCTACCTTCAGGTATATAAAGCGATCATTTGAGACGTCACTCTCAGTTGCACGCTACCTATCTCGTAGACGTAGGCACGCGTCTTTTCCCTCGCTGACCTTGCTGGGCCAGCCACCGACGCGCCTATTTTGAGGTACTTGTAAGAATGACTAATTTTACGATAACTCTTAAACTATACCACCTAAAAACACTGTATATGGCTAACTTTATCTCCATTTAACACCCGTGATGACGAAATAATTGATTTTGATAAGAATTTAGATATTATTGCTAATATTTTTAACTAACCATTACCTAATTCTTTTTCTCATTTTTTTTAAGATATTTATATAAAGCAGTTATTGTAGCTTGAATAGAAAAGTTAGATGTACCTATGCTATTTTTACTTTTTAATCGACCCAATTAAAGCCGACCATCAGCTCATTTTCCTCCGAATTCGTTTACAAATATCCTGATTTCGTATTGAGAACCAATATTTATGACAATAAATAATTTTAGCCTATAGCTTTCGTCGATAATGTAGCTGTCCATGGTGAAGGAATTTTTGAAATCGGATGAGTAGTTTCGGAGATTACCTCCTACATACAAACTAACAAACTTTACTTTTTTATAATATTAGTACCATAGATAATAACTTTTCCTAAATATCTGCCAATGCTTGAACAAAATATTTTATGGATTATTGTTATGACACTTATATTACAGTACGTATTTGGATATTGCATTGCTGTCATTATTGGAATCTCATTTGCTAGGAAATTAATTTCTGTCAGTATTATTGCGATATAAATTCTTGATTGGATTGTATTTGATTATATGTGATATAATATCATAATGTTTTGTTTTGTTTTGAAATATACATATTTAATTATATTTATCATTAATTTTGTCATTTAAGAAGTTGGACAATTTAAAGTTGGAGCAAAACTTTAAGAGTTTTTATCTTTCAACTTTATATTCTTTTTATCTTCAACTTTTTGCCACAAATCAAACAAATAATTTAAATATATTGACAAATTAATGTAGAGCAAACTTTCATCGATATGTTACTAGTAATGAACTGAAAAATCAAATGAACCCTGAAAAAAATACGGCAAATAGTAACAACTATCAAGACGTTTTATACCAAACCATATTTCAAAGCTTTATAAATGTAAAACGAAATAAAATCGACCGGCAGTTCAAGGTCTTTTGACGATGGATTTTAACTTAGTATTATTAATTATATTTTCAAAATACAAAACACGAAACTATTTGAAAAAATAAAAAAAAACCTTAAGCGAGTTGCGCCATCTAGCGGTGGGTAAAATATCGCAAATACTTCTTGGTCGCGATATTTTACTTACCGCTGGAGGGCGCAGCACGCTCAAGGCTTTTTAAAAAGTTTATTCAAAAGCAAAGTTGATCAAATTACCAAATACAAAGAAAAATCGGTTGTCACCAATTAAAGTTGCAGGCAGAGAAAAAATAGCTTGTCTCACCCCAAGACTTTCCCGGCAAGATTTCCCAGAATCAACAGCAAGTTACTGGCATAGGAATGTTGTAAGATGCGTTGGTTTAGTAAACGACATCGGAATTAATTACCATAAATAACATTTCATGCTATTAACATTCGCGTAATAGCGTACTGCCACATATCGTAAATCCAGTGAAAAAGCTTCGAAAGCGCACGTCGGCGTCGAAGCAAAGACACGAACCGCAAGGCTCATGGACATAGAGACGCGGTAAAAGATGGCACTGGCCGCCCGAAACAGCGAAGGAAATACAATTATAACAAATAAAACAAAGTGGATCGATTTCAACCACAATCTTTTGAACTCTTACCATGACCGAATGATGCTTACATGCTAAATTTTAGCTTAATGGGATGAAGCATTTAGGCGCTATCGTGGAGGAATACACACAGATACACAGACAGACTTCAGTCTGGAAATGGTCCTAATCGTCTGAGGGGGGGGGGGGGTCAAAATAGATATTTCCGTCGTCATCTCGATTTTTTTAGGCGTTCACAATATTTTCCTCTGCCGGGTAGGTAAAATACAAAAAAGAAAAAAGTTTTTTTCTACGCATTTTTATCAAGTTGCTTATTTGCCCGTACTGATTCACCCACTTAGAGAATCCCGAAGACACATAATAATTAATTAATTACTAAATATTGCTGTGTTCTTTTATAAATTATATATATATTATATAATTATATATATATATATATATAAAAATTACTAAATAGTGATCAAATCGGATATTTTCTTAATTGAAAGCCAAAAGCCGCTTCATGAGAAACTGCAAGTGCCTTTTAAATCCTTCCCACCCATAAATTACACCTCGTAAGTCTTTCACGACCTGTTATCAATCGAGGAACCGATAAATCGCGCCGCGCGCAGATTATCTCCATAGCCAAAATAATTTGCATTTCGCGAGACCCTCGCGGGGTACTCTCCCCTTAAATGGGGTACTCTCCTCTCCCCTTTCCCCTCCACCTCACTACCGCTATCCCCCGCGGGCCGATAAGATTGGAGAAGGATTGGCGAAAATTGGCGGCGAAGCCGATCATTTCCTCGGCGTCCTCTCGTATTCTTTATGGCGTTCGCTTTATCAAGGTTGACCAACGTAAATGACTATAAAAGCCACATTGTGCGGCCGAATAAAATTTCTCCAGGGCCACATTAGGAACCGCGACGTTTTACTTTTTAAGATTCCGTAAGGTATGATTCCGTAAACTTCTATGTTAGGTTAGGTTAAGGAGCTAATGGGCCCTGTTGGGGTCGGTCACACTCTTGGGTCAACACACATTCGGCGGCCTCCACGCAGAAGGGAGAGCCAGGGTAGGACGCTGGCCTGCGGGCCAGTCTCTCGTAGGAGTCAACCTTCGGGCGCTCCTGGACGGTTTGCGCACCGTGCGGCGTCAGCCAAATGATTGTGCACTACGACTAACAGCCAAGGGAGTCTGGGAATAGTAATGTTTCCTATAGAGCGGGGGTGGTTGTTATGGCAACTCCTCTTGAAACCTTATAACAACTGCTCTTGAAACGACCATTCGGCCACCCAATCCCGGATGAAGAGCCGAGCAAGGGATGCCGTGCATAGAAAGAGCATAGCGGTAAGATGGTTTCTATTCGGGGACCTCGGCATCTTTGCTCGGCTCTTCATCCGAGAAAGTAAAAGGCATGTGATGTTTTCTGGGTTCATGTACTGTATGGTTTTCCGTTTCTTTATACCACCATAACTTTTAAATGCTTGAATAGATTTATACGTGTGTGGAACTGTTAAAATCACTACGTCATCCCGGGTGATGAAGGATACCAAAGCTGTCAAAATAACCGATACATTAATTCCAAATGACAAAATAAAGACAAGAAATAATGATATATACACAGTGTTTAGTATCGAATCAAAGATCTGAATGAGTACATCCCGAATATATATCAGTATCTATATGGATAAATACATAAATAATACATATATAATAAAAACCGTATTATTACTAGAGCACCGACGGCAACCGTCTGGGTGTCACGAGCGGGGTGCGATCGTCACAAGATATCTGCCACAGGTCGCCCTTTGCGACGCCCCACCAAAAAATCTGGTTCAATGGGTCCGGCTTTCTAATTACTAAAACGTTTAAAACAAATTGTATTTCTTTAGACTTCTTCCATATGCATATTTTTATGTTCACTTTTGTAACGGCAGTGCTTTTATTTATTTTTTTAAAGTTATATATTGTTTCTTACTACCCTATCGAATACGTCCCTGTCTTCCAGAGTGCGTTGTCGCCGCATCATACCCATAAAGTGCGGCGGGCCCATACATACGTGTGACGGCAGCCCAGTATTATTTGAGCGTCGCTCGCGGCTCCATTTTTATGCGAAGCAGAGCAAGAAGCGACCAAAGTTGCGTAACCGACCGACCGACACCGACAGGTCGTATGCAGCTTAAATATCGTCGCAGTGCGTCTATATCGACCCTACATTACGTCTTCACGTCAACGCGGTGTTATGTGGGAGATAATAAAAATAAATAATAATATTAGTTTCTTACATATGTAATTGGCGTTTTCTTACACTGGCTATTTCGAACTTGAATAACTTCAGTTTGAGATGGAAATTTAAATTCTGATAAATTTAAATTCAAAGCCATGTTATTCCGCTTCGAAAATCAGTTACTAATTACCTTTTTAACACGCTTTTATTAGGTCGACCTGTATGTAACTATGTAATGAAATCTAAGGTAACTAATTTAACTATCTTTCAAGGATCGTAGCGTCATGAAAATTGACAGCTGTATGTAGTTCTGATGACAGTACAATAATATGGTACTGTCAAACTGATCTGATGATGGAGTCGGAAGATATGAACTGGAACTTCATGATGGAACATCGTATCATAGCTGTCTTTGTACTTGTTAGAAAAGTCTTGGAATGAACTTTGACCACGATTAGGTTTCAAGGTCTGATGCTGAAGCCGGAAGATACGCACTGGCGTTCCATGATGGAATATCGTATCATAGCCCAAAAGCGTGTTTTTAGTGTTTTTTTTTTAAACTAATAATTTATTTTTGTTATCGCTCGGATATTTCTGTGTCCAATTATAGAATAGTAAAAAAAAACTCAAGGAGAAGTTCCACTCTTTGGCAGGCTACAGATTTCTACTTCGATCAAACCGTGTTATTCCGTTACATCACTCTTCTGTGTACACGTACTCTTTTACGGTCCATTCTGCTTGTTTATGGAATAAGCTCCCACACTCTGTTAGGCTGCACCTTCGTAGTTCACTTTCAAAAATGTGCTAAAGAAACATTTTCTTTCAAATAGCTACTAACTAAATAACACACCTCCCTCCCCCCCCCACCACCGTATCTTCTCCTTTATCCTTTTATGAAAAAAAAATGAAAAAATAAGTTTTCTACAGCCCAAAATAATTTATATTCAAAAAAATATTGACATAATTGGCCCATTCCGAAAATTATCAGTGTGACCAACGATTATAGTGTTTTCATATGGAAAAATATACTTTTAAATGTAAAAAAATCAATTTTTTTAATGGAAATCCTACGCACTATTACATTCCACTCGCTAAAGATATTATAGTAAACAATCTGAAAAAAATATCATAAATTACTAAATATGTACGAGCACTGGATTACGGATAAACCTACATAACTTTAGGCTTGTTATATAAAAATATTGACATATATCTACACTGAAATATTCTTGACTACAGTTAAATATATTAAAAATAATAAAAAACTGGACTATTATATTTGTAATTATTTTTTTACGCTTTTTTATTAAATATTTGTGGTTATGAAATATTTATCCATATATATACATGTAGATTTCCGGTAGCTCAATCAGACCTTTCATTTATTTATTTATTTATTTAAGTCCATAAAACATACATTTGGTTACAAAAACATTCTCTTAGCCTAATATTTCATAATTAATTAAACAGTATTTTTAATTTACCTAACTCGGAAAGAGATTCAGAAATAATAGTTTGTGGTTTACCACCTCACTAGGAATAACCTGTATCGAGGTGGTACCAACAGAAATCGTATATTGCCTGCCGAAAGAGCATGATATACCCGCTCTTAGGTTTTCATTTTATTTTAATATTTTTTAAAAACTTTATATTGCAATGGTATTTACAATTAATAATTACAAGGATGGGGGTAGTTACTTTATTCTAAAATTTAAAAATTTTGAAGATACCAAATTAAACGGAAGGTATTTTTGTTCAAATATTCATAAATAAATATTCTTACATCTAATATAATACATACATAGATACGATTATCGCATAAACTTTACATGAATTTATATTAAAAGTATATATAAATAAAAATTATTATAAAGAAGTACATACATATAATATGATAATTAAAAAATAAAAAAAATATTATTATGATAATACGAGTATATATTTACATATGCAAAGTGCCTTGATAACTATTTATCAAAGAAAATGACAATTTGCAATGCCATTTTATTATATAATATAGAAGTTAATTAAGATTTTAGGTACCTACTACAATACTATACAATATAGCCGTAAATTTGCACAATATATATATAAATAGAAATATGTTTATTCAAGAGATTTTAATAACGCCTCGCAGTCTTTCCTAGATTTATTTAGCAGCCAATTTATCACCACTCTTCGAAAAGTAGGGTATGGTAAGCCGGTCGTCGGTACGTCCATTCTCAATTTATTGTATAGTCTCGGAGCTAGAAAAGTATAATGTCGTTGTCCATATGTCGTGTTCATTTTTACCTCAGGTTGTCTGTAACGATGTCTAGTCTCATGTCCATGGTCCCGAAGTTTAGATATCGCAGTCCTGTCATTCCTCTGGAAGTACATTAGAACCGCTTTTACATTGAACATTAATAAAGTGTCCAAGTTCAATTTGACATTGAACACGATATATTTATATTAATTTATGGACATTTGCACATTTAGACAACTACTTACTTAATATTTGTACAGTTAATATATCCTCTGACATTCGGAATGACATCATGATTCTAACAATAGTAGACACTTCAAGATCGGTCAAAGCGTTTAGAAGTTATGGTGGAATAAAGAAACGGAAATCTACGTATGTAGATAAACATATAGCACCCCTCTTTTGGGCAGTCGTGTATAAATATAATCGTGGCACCATCACCGCACTGTATTTTTTGGACGGTTAACAGTACATAGATATTTTGGTCGTATATTCTAATTATTAATAATGGAATGGCTGCCCAGCAAGATGCCGTAGCTTGACTCACCACCGCCGGTCGCCAACGTCCATGCGCAATCACAAAATGATCTTGGACACTTTATTAAACGGCGGTAGGCCGCTTTATCTTACTAGTATCTGCGCGTGACGATCTTGTATCTCCTTCGGTAGATTGCGTGATGTGTTTTTTTTATATATTTCCCGACGCGAACGGTACGCGAACGCCGTGCCGGCCGTGCGGTGCAACGAGACACGTTCAGCACCCAAAATGATCGCTCACGGCGGACATCGTTTAGCGATATTAATGGATGATAATAAACGGACCGTGGTTTAATTAACGGGAAAAGGAAGCTCTTGAACGTTTTGAGGAGAGCTCACCTAGAATATGTTAAAAAATCGGCTGTGTCACCCCAAGACATTCCCGGCAAGTAGCCAAGGACTGATTTCATCTGAATATTAATTTCATAAATAAAATCGACGAGCGCCCTATATCTATTTATTTATTTATTTATTTTTAGAAAAGCCAACAGCTAATTATAATTTAACAAAAAGACGGAGTAGGATAACAGAGAGCCAATTAAAGGTTTTCACGTTTAAGTAACGTTGTAGAAACATATGTGATCTTTCAATTAAAGCTATCGATTAAAAATAAATCAAAAATTTGCTAAAGAATTCATGGTTCAGCCGCTGCCTAGCTGGCACTCGTACAGATTAGATCAAAGTCAAAGCGTTTAATCAAATCATTGAAATTGTCACTTGTTCGCCACAGAAATGCATTTTGCCTATAGTTGGTATCAGCATGAGAAACATGAAGAGCAGGGTTAAATCTATTGAATTTGGAAGGAACACGGAGATTAATTTTATTTAGTAAGTCAGGACAGTTAATATTATTGGAGGGGATTTTTAGCAAAAAGGTTAAGTCCGCGGTTTCACGCCGCTTAATCAATGGGAGGATATGAAATTTCTTGCATAAATTGAAATAGTTAGATGAGCTGTATGGGATTTTCAGACGGAAGCAGAGATATTTTACGAACTTCATTTGAATTCGCTCGATTCTATTTATATATGTATCATAACAAGGGTTCAATCGATTCTGTTTTCGTCCGAAACTTTATATATCCTGAGTATTTAAGTAACTATGTAAAAACACTAGATAAAGCGGAATAGGAACTCACGAAAGAAGTAAAATATCGGAAAATATAGAATATTTTCGTACGAAACTTCATACATTCTGAGTACTTGGGTATTTGTTAAAGATAAGGAGAGATAGAAGAATATTTTCGTCCGGAACTTTATACATTCTGAGTGCTATCTTCTTCGATGCTAATGCACTCGAAATAAGGCAGGATAAGAACCCACGGAAGAAAAAGAGTATCGGAAGAAGAAGAATGTCTTCGTCTGAAATTTTATACATCCTATCATAATTAAAATCGATGAGCGCCTGGGTTCAATTGCGACGCCTCGGGCGGCGCGGCTTGTTTCTCGGCTAAGAGCAAGTTTGGGCCAAGCTACAACAGATGGCGTTAATATACTTTTCCACCCAAGAGTCAGACAATACGTCGTATGCCTAGATACAGGCTTTATTCGGCCTGGTTGGGTATGCCCTGAGCATGGTCATGTGAATATGGGACGTCGTTTACTGGGCGTCATTACTATTTTATGTATTTCCGTTGTTTGTTTGAAATAAGGGAAAAACTATAAATTTAATTAGAATCTATGGCGGAATATAAATATTACTAGTGTAGCTTGTATATGAGATATTCTAACCAAAATATCACAATGTGACTTTGGTACAAAAAGGAGTCTGTGTACCAAATGTCAAGTCTTTAAGTCCAATATATCGAGGATGATATATGACTAGTGCGCCCCCTGGTGGACCGATTTCAATCACAATCTTTTCAACTCTTGCCACGACCAAGTCATCCTCGCATACCGAATTTTAGCTCAATCGGATTAAGAGTTTGGGCACTATCGTGCAGGAGTACACATATATACGCAAACAGACAAACACACTTCCATTTGGAAATGGTGTTAATCGTCTCAGAGTGGGTCAAAATAGATATTTCCATGTTCATCTCGAAAAAAAATGCGTGTGAAAGTAAAGTCTGTGGTAATAGTTAAAATTGATAGTTATCTGCAAAACAGCGTCGGTGATACCTTACGGCCAAGTACTGGAAATAAATACGGGATAGGATGAGGAAGGGTAACAGCATGTTTATTGAGAGATATATATGTCTCCTGAACCTTTTGAGGACCATAGGCTTTGCGATGGCGAAGGCAATATAAATAACATGGATGTGAAGTTTTGTGAAAATCGGCAGATTTTGTGGATTGATGGGACATACGTGTCTACGTGGTCCGGTCCATAAAGATGTAGTTACAACTTAAGAATGATTATTTCATTATTTAACTCAAAATCATACGCACTAAAAAACGTACAAAAAAAATATTTAAAAAGTCGCAATATATATTTTTAATTCTTTATTTTAAATTACCAGAGTTCTTTGGTCATTTGAGATATAAAAAAATACAATATATTTTTAAACAGTATTTTTTTTGTTATATTATTAGGATTCTGGTGTCTCCACAACATATAATTTATAAATTGTGCGTATTCAATAATTTATAAAATGGTTTTGAAATTATGGGATACAAATGGTTGACTGTAAAAAATTGCTATAGCGATAAGTCCACCATTTGTGCATAAATTGTCTTATTTTATAAAACCAGTGTAATATTCATTAAGTAATGTTTTTATAGCACAATAGAGTTATTCTATTCTGTTCTATTCTATATGTCCCATGGTACTTAAAGGGTTAAAAGTGAATAGCCACAGAAAGCTTCTGGTGTGAGAGGGTAGCTCGATCCATAATAAGGCTGCAACAAGTTGCAAGGATAGTAAATGCATATGAATGTGAAGATGACTGGTGCAATGGGATTGAGCGCGTATTATTTATCGCAAAGGTAAGTACTGGCTCGTATGTAGGTACAAATTCCCCATCCAGTGCATTGCGTCGTATTGTTCAGATAGGGCGTGTCGCCATTGCTTTGCATAACGTCCAAAAGCAGAACCACCCAAGGAGAAAGACAAACAGAGACGCCAACATATTTATTGGAGGGGTGAGCGAGATGGCCTGTTCTTACAATCTAATCTCATAGAGAGGTGCACTCAGTGTGAGAAATTGTCTTTCACAAGTCGAATCACGACAATGCGGGATTTCATACGATTTGGTTTTATTACGGTGCAGTTAAAGTGGGAATGCCGGATGTTTAGCTTAGGCCTACTTAGTAAAATTAATAACTTACGGAACCCTCGGCGAGTGAGTCGAACTTCATCAATAGTGACCCGATATTCTCAAATATACGCCTATTAATCCGAATATCGAATAGAAATCGAGCCGAGTCGATGTAGTGATTATGTAGTGGTTTACGATTTACGGTATCTGTATATTATAAAATTACAGTAATATTTAAATAAAGTTTGTTACTACCAAAATTTTTGAGAAATTCAAAAATATATACAGAGTGAGTTAAAAATCACCCTGTATATATCCGGTACCTTAACCGGCATCCTTCAAGGGGCTGAATCAGTACGAACAACAAAGCAACTTTTCATAAAACAATTTGGGATTTAATTTTTTTTAAATTATTTTTTGATTATTTTTAGTTAATAATGTGAAGAACTTGACTGCTAAGTAAAAGTTTGACAAGCGTTTGAGCACGCTGCGCCATCTATATGTAAGTAAAATATAGCTAATGAACAAAATAGCTATATTTTACTTACCGCAAGATAGCGCATCGTACTCAACGCTTTTTATACTATTTTTCAGAAAAAATAATCAAAATAATATTTTTTTTATTACTTAATTTTTCCACAAATCTTTAATAAAAGTTGCGTAGTAGCTCGTACTGACTCACCCCCTTGAAGGATGCCAGTTATAATTAATACTCATCCTGTATACAAAACGCAACATTACTTTCATGACAATCGAAAGTAGTTTTATAAAATAGTATCCCTATTCGTCGAATAAGTTGATTACTAAAAGGAACTCATCTCTAAAAGAAATTGTGGAAAACGAATAAAATTGCAACATTTTAAACGACAATAAATATATTTTTGAATTAAGCTACCTCTGAAATTTATAAAAGACATGAAAAATTGGATTGGTAATAACTAAATAATTAGTCATATTGCATCAACCTAGTCATATTGAGTCAGCCTAGTCATATTGCGAAAAGTCCGACTTAAACTAGTGGCCGCTACTATCTCCTCTGCTACCTGGCCTCAGGGCGTTGTCATAACAAAATATTAAGATGTTGCAGCCCATCGATTTATTGATAAGTACCTTCCTCTGCCCGATTGGCGATGGAATTCAATTGTAAACCTCCTCTTCCTCATCTGCGTTCCAGCACGAACATCATTACTTACTCGCACAATTAACGTTATATATAAATACTAATTTCCATTAATGGTGGATGAAATCGTCGAGTATAATAGCTTGCAGCATCTAAGATGGATACTAGAAAATTGAATTATTTGCTAATGGACTATGACCTAGGTTCTTCTACAAACTAAGGACCGTTTTCTCTAAAATACACATCAGAAAAAATATATTTTTTAAATGATGAACATTTTTATTCATAAAATGTTTTCTAACATTTTAATAAAACAAATAACGCTTATTTTTTAAGACAGCTATTAATAAATCTAAACACATACTGATAATTATAAACACCAATTTTCTTTAATATCTTAGTTATAAAGTTGCGAGTTTTTATCAAAACGATACTTCCTATTGTAGTAGATGTATTCTTTTGACAAAATCTTGCATGGTAGTTTAAATATTGTAAATTTTGTAATAATTGGTTCCTCGTCTATTATGCAAGAAAAATGACTTCAGTATTTTGGTAATGTATCTTTATTATTATTTCCTAATATGTCTGTATAATAACATCCACCCTATTATCATATTTTTTTCACACAAGGTACAGAAAATCAATGATTATTTATAGACGATGTATCACTTTGAATAAAACGCATATTTTGCCCCTGCTAAAAAAAGGTTTTGTATCGTTTTCTAGAAATTTATTTTCCCTGATGTCTCCAACTCTGAGAGAATTACATGTAATCATTAGAAACTCATTTTTGAAAATAAACCTCATATTTATCTTTCAAAATGACCCTTATTTGGATTTATTCCTGTTATTAAAAGTGCGATTAGCAAGCGTTTTGCGATATTTTTATATCTTGATTACGTGTAAACGAGTCCGCGAGCAAAAGCACAGATACGATGAATGAAAAGTTTATGAAGGAAAGTATAAACTTTAAAAAAATATAAGTGTACGCATAATCAAAAATTTAATGTTATACAAATAAGTAACCAACACTACCGACTGCTGACTGCAAAGTAAGGATTGCTCTTATGATCGCTAATACCCTAAACGGGAACAACAATTGAATGAAAAACTACCATTTTATCGGCTTCTTAACCCTTATAGTAAATATAGAAGGAGGGTAGTTTATTACCACATGGTAGACACATCGGTTCGGCGATTAAAGCGACCCGACCCGATATAGCCATAGACAACATACAGGAATACGAAAAAACCATAGAAAAAGAAAAAACAGATGAGTGGTAATAATAACTTAACATGTTCACAAAGACCTGCTTAGCTGTATCATTTACCTTCTGATCAAGGCCCGGTAATGAAACGCCACCGAGTCGCCAAGATAACAGCCAATCCAATCGAATCCGACACATTATCATCAAGCTCATGTCTTTACTATGTTCAAGAATATCTATTTCTGTTTATCATTTACTATTTATTTCTATCATTAATCTATTTATCAATGTATTCAAGAATGACACCATTTAAGACAAAAAAAGAAAGTATGATATTGAGGATACGAGGAAGGAGTTAGAGGCAGTAAAAGGTGTTATGACTCAATTAAAAGCCAATAATTTATGCCAAGTATCCCGAACAATATTCCAAAGCAAAATTTTGGGTAAACACCCGGAAGTGTGCATGAAAGGACTAGCAACCACTTTGACCTCAAAGGAAGAAACCGCTCTTGTGAAATGGCTCCATAATATCGCTAATTCTGGTATTTCAGCCATTAGGAACAGATCATAGATTCTGTACAGCTCCTAATGAAAAGCCTCAAACAAAAAAATAATTTAAAAAATAACAGACCTGGGAATATATGGTGTGAATGCATTATGCGGTATCAATGTTTTATTCAGAGCTTGCCTTGCGAGTGTCCCAGCACTTAAAGAGTTCTCGAGCGTCAGTTACCAAAGATTAGATATTAAATTGGTTTTCTAAAGTAAAGAATATTTCAAAGAAATAACCCAATGAAGCTAGATGTATGTTTAACGCCGAATAAATAGCATTTTTCTTGAACACCAATACAAACATATAGAATTTAGACGTATTTCAGCATTGTCAGTTATTGGTACTTTAATATGCCAGTTAATATATTTTCATCTATTTTATGTGCCGGTTATAGGTGCCAATTTTAACATTAATAATAAATAATCACTAAAACATATTCATTTTTATTTGTTTTATTTTATATGTCAATCTCAACAACCAAATCGCCCTTTGATACAATCAGATTGCATTTAACTAACTTTTAAACATTTCACAGGGTCTTTTTTCGCATAAAATGCCAGTTCTTGTCGCACTTAAATCTAACATAGAGTAAAATCTTGTACCTCAAAATGTTTTTTGTGTATTTATTAGTGAGGATTAGATGGGGGATTTCTATTAGGCCACATCTGTGTCGAATGTTGCAAGCGTTTAGTTGAATGGGGGAGGAGGTGGGAGGGGCAGGCCGTGGCGTGACGTCACCCGCCCACCGGCCGCGGTGGGCGGCGTCCGCGAGCGCTGGGAAATACCTTTCTCTAATGCTCAATTTTATGCGCATGCGCCTAGCGCCTCCGGGTCAACCGACGCCATGGCGATGGGACTTGGCACATACGATTTGGGCATATTTGTCATACATTCGCTGGATGAGGATTTTGAGTTACTTTTGGTGATTGGATTAGTAACTACTTCATTAAAACAATAATTTAAATACACGAAATAATGTCTTAAATTGATTGATTTGGTACTTTCTTCAGCATTCATTTTATACATTAGAGTCACTTGCGGGGTATGAATTTGCCTAACGAGATATACAATAAAGTTTAATAACATCGAAGACTATCGCGGTTGTTTGACATTATAAATAGGATAGAAAACGCATTTACTGCGTGAAATTTGTAGCACCCGACGTTGTCCAGGATAGACTGGACAACGGCGACTGGACTTTCTACCCTGGACTGTCTACCCCCTCGTTTTCTATCCTATTTATAAGAAAGTTTAATCCGTGAACAGAGCAATCGCAGATTCTGTGACCATGTAGTCTCAGTACTGCTTGGAGTTTGGCGCATGTGATCCGGCAACATGCAGCCGACCATACTTTTTAAGATATTGCAGTTTTGGGGTACGTTTTCCCAATTTTTTTTTAGTTTTACGTATCATTTAAGTTTTCTTCCTTTTATTTAAATAAGGGCTTTCTTTCTTACCAAAATATAACTATAATTGGGTCGAAAGTTTTTATATACTTAGTTATTATATGATGGTGTTATATAGTTGTTATTTAAAGTTGTTATATAGTTATTATATGGATATCTAAAGTTTTTATATTTATTTATTTTTATTTTTATTTATTAATTTACAATAACTTCATATAATATGTCATATAAACACCATTTACATAATATGGTTGAGTTGGGAGAGATTGAGCACATCCTATGGTGAAAATGTTTATCCGCATTCCTAACTAGGTCAGAGACCCGTATCTAGGGATGCTGATTTTTGTTTAATTGTATCGACGAGCTGACTCTTTTGATATTATGAACTTAAGTTGCGTTGCATAATACATAAGAATATATACATATATACATACGCATACATACACACATACATAAATATATATATATATATATATATATATATATATATATATATATATATATATATATATATATATATATATATATATATATATATATATATATATATATATATATATATATATATATATATATATATATATATATATATATATATATATATATATATATATATATATATATATATATATATATATATATATATATATATATATATATATATATATATATATATATATATATGATAGAGATGAATACGACTAGTGTCGAAATATTCTCAATCATATAATTTCTTCTAAAATAAGTTACTAACATCCATTTCTGTTACAGAAACCATCCTCCTATACGTATTACATCCAAGGGCATACAGTAATTCGGCTGCAATAACTAAGAACATCATAGGTTATCAATTGCGGAAACAGGTGCCGCTGCCCTAAGTATTTAAAGAGGACATTAACTATCGTTTAAATGTTTCTGGTCCACCAGGACCCCAGATAAGTAACTTTTCATGAATCTAATTTTATATATTATTGAAAATATTTTAAAAAAAATTACACACTTAAAATATCAATATATATATATATATATATATATATATATATATATATATATATATATATATATATATATATATATATATATATATATATATATATATATATATATATATATATATATATATATATATATATATATATATATATATATATATATATATATATATATATATATATATATATATATATATATATATATATATATATATATATATATATATATATATATATATATATATATATATATATATATACATACCTACACATATATATATATACATAGCAAATAATACACGAGATTTGATATTAGTTAGTAATATATAATTTAATAAAACAACTTAAATTATTAGCGAGACCAATTGAGACTCCGCATACATTGGACCCCTTTCAAGCAGGTACTTCTTAATAAGTATTTTGAATGAATTTAAGTTGTTTGCATTATATATAGTTATATATACCTGTTTTTTCAAAGATGGTAGCATTGATTATACATATATCGTATTCTATTGCTTAACGTCGTAATACACAAATAGGATTTTACTTTGAAACGCAAGATTTATATGGCACTCAGTTCCAAACATTCATTAACCTTTTGTTATGTTGGATATTTCAGCGTCCATGGTTCGGCAGTATGTGCATGTCGCCGGCGCGGAAGGACTGCCAAAACGTACTATGGCATTGAGCTACCTGATGTCCTATAAAATCAATTGTACTAGTAACAACTAGTTTGATTTTTTAACAACGTATATATATTTTTAAAAATATTCAAAAAAGTAGTATTTATGCGAACCATGTACCCGAACCATGCGAGTACCTTAGTAATATATTTTTTGAAATACATGTTTATTTTGGTTTTATATATTGTTTTGTAGTCTAATATGTAACTATCTCTATAAGAAGCTGCTTAAACATAGATTAGTCACAATAAGATAAATACTTACACTCTTACCAATAAAATTATCTTATAACCGCGTTAAACCCTTGTTATTGTTATACCCGGTATAGCCGAGTTATAACGAAGTTGTAAAATCGTGACCAATAAATCAGTTATAACGCGATTATAACTACTCCCTGAAACCAAAGACAAGTCGTATTTCTAGCATGGCAACGCCCGCTTGGAAGCAGTGTGGCCAACTGAAGCGGCATGAAATGCACATGAAATGTCACTTTTTGTTGTCAGAAAGCCCGTGCCCATTGTTTTGTTACGCGAATGCAGATCGAATTTATAGTGGTATTTTGCAGGTCAGCTCTCAGGATATCGATGATTCTTGCGGCGTATGGCTTAGTGAAACGATATTTAGTTTTAAAATTGTTATCATCCAAATCGAATGGGTCGTATCGAAATTTGAAAATTTTTGGTCGCCTATCACGACGCATTTTGATTTCTTCCAATAAATCCAAATCGATCATATCATCCAAGTCGACAAAATCCATTATTCGGCTAAAACGCAGGATTTCATAGCAGTATAAAAGGCGTCGTAACACGGCTATTACAACGAAAGCGCACGATTCGCGAACGGGACGCTCCACGTCCGCGGCTGTCAGGTGGCTGTCAGTTTGAAACAGCTGTTACGCCGGTCGGCCATTTTTAAGTTAATACTCCGTTAAACCGCTGTTATACCTGGCCTAGGGGTGGTATAGCGGAGTTATAGTGCGGATGGAAATCCAGTACCACTATTCCATGCTTATACCCGAGATTATCAGTGGTGTAAGCTATACCGCGTTTATTGGTCACAGATTTTCTTATACCTAGTAATAACAGAGGTATAAATTTTACAACTCGTTTATTGGTAAGGCTGCTAGTGCTTAGTGCTTAGTGCGTGGATTTATCACTTTATTTTTGTATTTTTTTCCAGTTTCGGCTAAAGGCAAAGCTCAACCGATGCTTTCACGAGAAGACTGCAAATGTGACTGGCTCAAAAGTCTGCGAGGGCACTTAAAGCCATGTAACCAATATGCTAGACAAAGACGGAAAATTGTCCCATATTTCCTTTTATCAATATAATTCTGTTAGGTAATAGCCGCTGTACGGTAATACCCTTATATCCCCTACTTATTCGGCGTACACTTTTCATAACTAACTGATCTTAATATAAATGAATAAAACAAAAAACAATACAGATAACATTATTAATAAGTGCTTAGATATGCTGCAATATCTCAGTATATGTTTGCAGAATAAATATTTAATAAAGCAAAAATATACACTCATAAAAATATTATTGCAGTGAAAATCAACTATTCTTAAAATACAAAAATGTAATAAAATGGTCAACCATTTTATTAAAAAGTGCAATCAATTATAAATATTCTCAGAAATTATTAAAAAGTAATAAATTTCAAAAATAATCGTCTTGATCATAATAAACACAATATCAAATTCTTTCAAATAATTAAAAGGAACAAAATTGTCAAAAATAATTACTCTAATTAAAAATACACTTAAAAATGTCATACAAATACAAGATTCAAATAGAGATGATACATTATTTGAAAATATGCAATTTATCACTAAATAAATAAAATACAAACGGAGCTGCCATGGAATTCACCGACCAAAAGTCGGGCCCATCATATATAATTATTACACTTCTGGGAGGTGAAGGGTGGATTCCGGACTTACGACCGGCGGTGGTAGGTTTAGGACAGCTGTCTTGCCACATGTGAGCGTTCACCTTTCCACCCATTCACTCCCCCTTCGAAGCCATAGAATTTGAGATGCAGAAATCGCGGTTTTAGATAATTTCTCTAGAAAGGAGTTGATTATTTTCCTGGAGAGACCAAGATCTTTAAAAAGGTGAAACAAAGATTTAGCTGGCAGGCCACGAGCGCCTACTTCCACCGCGTGAAGGTGAACAGTGAAGCCGTTCCGGGTGACGGCATTTGCGAGGTCATGGTATTTATTTAATTTGTACTCGTGGTCTTTTGGGATATTTGATTCCCATGGAACGATAAGGACTATCTTCCGAGATAGAGAGTAAAGAGTTATATCTGGACGCAGGGCTGTGCATCCGAGACTTTCAGGGAAAGAAACTCCGTGAGTTTGACAGTTTGAATTAAACTTCCATCTTTTTTTTTACAAGCTTTTATTTACCTTGCAATGTTTGTTAGTTTTTATAAGTCAACTCTTGTAAGCGAATTAGAAACCCTTCCTCTTATTATGAAGATAAAATTTTACATATTGGTTCAGTTCCGACGACAATGCATTTTTATATTAAGCATGATCTGATTCTATACTCAGCATCGGCTCCCGACGAGGATACTCTTCGACGGTCAACAGCACAGTGATAGGGCTGGGCTGCTGCACCCAGGGCTGGCTTCAAACGAAGGAACTCCTTAACCGACAACAGCATAAACGAGGGGACTCCTCCACAGTGAACAGCACAAACACGACATTCTGTATAGCATTAAATTATGATAGCCCGATCTAAGTTCCAGTATGACATGACTTCTGCACCCAGGGTTGGCTCGGGACCAGACCATTTTAATAAAAAACTGTTTATAAAAATGTGTTTTTACTGTTTAAATAACTTATTTTTTCGGCTCGCGAGTAGACTGTCTTCTCATTTAGTCTAAAATACCGGCGTTGAGTTACAACATACCATTTTGGTAATAGCGGTAGCGACATTAACGAAAAGCGTGGTGTTTATTATACATCAGATTGTATCTTTCACAATATGGAATGATGGTGATGATGGTAAAACTCCCTGGCTCTGATCATTAGCTGTATTGGTTAATCGTGCTGGAAAGCGAGCGTTCGCAGCTTGGTCTGGCTGTTTATCGCGATGAGCGTCATTTCGAGCGGCTGCAAAGCTCAGGCGTTAAATTCAATTGGAATGACATTCCGCCGCACCATCAAAACAAAATCATCGGTTACGATCGGGCGAAATCGTGCGACATCGTGACCCCGCATTTCAGCACGATTGACGACATTATTCTCTCCGCAGCCGCGTAGCCGTGTGTATATCGTCTTCGAAGCGACCTAATGCTTCTTTTAACACGCACACCTACTGTGCCACGATTGTATTCAGGATCATCATCATCGTTTGGTTGCAGAGGGGTACCTCCCTTAACATACATCACATCGCATAATCAAAGTAAGAGGTCTAATGAAAATGGGTTAATCACAAATGTTAGAAAATCATTAATACCTGCGTTTCCACACGATTTAAATACAAGAAATTGACGATATGTGGCATTCTTACATAAACATAGTTTAATTAATATACAGATTTACATTTGCAACATAATCGGTCTAGCAATTTCCGTTTTATCATTACTACATGTTTTAGAATTAATTTTGTACGTAAGTAAGTAACTATTTTTATTTCGAAAACCCCTCTTTGGGCGTAGAAATTACCAATTAACAGTGTGAGTTTTTAATTAGTGACATCCTTGTAGTAGCTTAGATTTTTTTAATTTGTTTTTTTTTTAATAGTATAAAAAGCTATGAGCACGATACGCTATCTAGTAGTAGGTAAAATGTCGCTGATATAGTTTATTAGCGATATAAGAGACAGCGCACTCATCGCTTCTCAAACTTTTCTTCAATAGGTATGATTTACAAATTTGACACAAAAAACACAAAAACAAAAAATATATATTTTTGTTTTCTCAAAATTCTTATCAAAGATGCTTATTTCGTCGTACTGATTCACCCACTACAAGGATGTTCTATGACATACGATGCTCTACAAAACTCACCTATATAGCGTGTTAGATTGCTCAAAGCGGTACAATGATTTCGCAGCCAGGATTTTAATATGAAACGCAACGTGTAGATGGCACTCATACTTCCTAAAACCCATTAATCTTCTCTAACGTTTCATATGGCGGCGTTCGTGATATTGCAGTATGGCGGTGCACTATAGATGGCGCTCTAAACACACCTATACTGTATCCTATTAAAAAATAAAATAATAATATATTAAACGATTTTTTAAATGATAGCTCTTATAATTTTATTATTATTAACGAAAAGCTATCTATTTTTAATTTAGTATAAGTACAGGTTGCAATTAGTAATAATTACGCACTTTATGTGGGCATATCACAATGTTTTTAAATGAATAAATTATTAGAATTTTGAATTATTATCAATGCGATAAATTCAGGTTAATTCTTCCGAGTTTCTTTGCCATCGAAGTTATGAGCTATATGATTATTTTAGTAATTCTTAATTATCTCAGACTGTCATGGGGCTAAATTTTGCTGATATATCACTATACCATTTCGATCACTTTTTAAAATTCAATGATATTTTTGTTTAAATTTTATTTGTATTTCTGACTCATAAAATGAAATCACAGAGTGAGAAATAGATATACCTACTGCCACTTCAGAATTTCAACGCCAAACGGTATATAGAAGTGTAAATTATTACGACAGCTACCACAACATATAAAAGAAGATACCGGTAAATATATTGAATGTTGGAAACAGACTAAATTTTATTTGTTATATATTTTTTTATATAATTTGAGTGAGCCTACATTTAATTATACCACACCTTGTGATCATCTTTACAATCTTGTTTCGATCTCCCGAACGAATTGCATTTAGATTAATTTGCATTATATACAATTTTGTATTTAGATATTTGTACAACCTTATGTGAATACGGTGATGCTTTGTAAATACGGCAGATGGCGGTAAATGATGACTAGTTCGTTTACGGCATAGTTTAGTTTATTTGCTCCTTTATTCGTTTTTAGAACTCTTGTAGTTTGTTGTCTCTAAAACCTTTATTGCATTTTAATTTTTGGAATTATAATTTTATTCTTATGTTGATTATGACTTTCGTCGTTGCTTTAATATTTCAAACTTTATTTTGTCATTAATTTAATTTCAATTTCTTTTTGAATGAATTTTATTGACTTCAGAGTAATTGTATGATTGTTGTGATTCTATTGTCCTGAGTTTGAGATTTTGTAATTACTTAAAATTAATAAAGTACATTTTTAAAATCATTCCAATATGTATTTTTCCACTTACCATCTTCAAACAATTTACATTAAAGGTTCTTGACTTTTCCACAAATTCGGTTGATTAGGTAATCTTGAGGGGGGGGGGTGTCAGGCCGCTGATTACGTCTGTTGACATGGGGGACGGGGGGGGGTCCGAAAATCCCAAAAACGTGATTAACACCAGCGATTAACACCGTATATCGCAGCACAACTGTCACCGCCACAGAAGATGCCACGTTCACCTACTCCACTGTCATCCTCACACCATAAGACGCCTGACCCATCAGGCGCTTCGCAAAGATAACCGTCGCAGGTCGCGCAACCATGCGACGTCAAATCCATAAAGCCGGGCCAATGGGCCCGGCTCACACGAAGGTCGACTAAAGGGCAATTGCCCAGCGGAAGATGTCACGGGCCTTTAAGAGGCTCGTCGACTGAATCACGAATGCTCAATAGATACCAACTTAAACTGCATAATAATATTGACGACTGCAATAAAAAATTAAAAACTATATTCATTTTAACTCTTTATGTGAATAGAATGTTCCACACTAAAATAAACAGCAATCTATATATGGACGCAATAGTTTGAAAAGGGGTGGATGAAAAGGAAAGGAGATTTATGTAAAAACATCGTTATTTTTTTAAGTATCTTATAGGAGTATATACAGTCTAGCCAGTATCTTATACGAGTAGGTATATACAGTAGACCCTACGTTTTGGGAAAAATATTTTCATTGCAACAGTAATGCGGGAATAGTAAGGCTAAATTATCTAGGGATATGTCTCAGTAACGACTCCCAAAAGAGGCGTATTGTACTCAGACTAGTGTTCTTGCTCCTTTACTGATTCGTCATGCTCCGACACTCGCACTCTAAAGGCTGCGTGTTTTCTTCGAGAGCTTTGTATATTTTTGTTTTAGACAGCAGCTGTCTTATTTGTTAAACATTTTCCTCAGTATGCAAGCACTTTCACGAACAGCCTTACATAAAAATGGTTTTAAAAAACCAATTAAATATTTTAAATATCACGTCGTGATATTATTCAGTAATTACTAGATTGCAGGAGTAAAAATAACGATATAATACAGATGACCTCCCTGTATAGGTCCCGGTGGATGTACGAGTGGAAGTTCCCGGGTCAAAGATCGCGTTTGTCGCTTGAAAACCGTTCATTTTGTCTGGCCCGACGGTGTGGTTGGGACTCTGATAATAATGGTATTTGAATTACACTATCTCCATGTCCGCCTTCGCTGAATCCCAGCACGTTTCTGACAGGGGAATAATTATTTTCCTACTTTGTTGCAGTAATACTTTCTCTAAAATTGTTTCGTACTCACATTGTGTATACGGATGACAGCGAACCTCGATCCTATACGGTGAAAGAGAAAAAAGTGTTACAGTCCACCAAGTCTTTCCCCTACTATATTTGGCTTTTACTCCTAAACTTTTGGAAGCAACCTGATTTTTTTACAGACTTGTTCATTTGTTCTCAATATTATGGGGTCTTTCTCCTTTGCCCTCTGGCCTATATCTTCGTATCTTTACAATCCACAAATCCGGGTTATCAAATATGAATTGTCAGCAGTTGCAAAACTCTACAAAATTATTCTTCACGGGGATACGGAACTATAGAAAAACACCATTCTACTCCAATAAAAACCAATTAGATTTCGACAGATATTAGGATACATTATTTTTACACGACTGCCCAAAAAAGGAGTCTTTATTTTTAGTACATATATATATATAGGTATAGTATATATCTATATATATATATATATATATATATATATATATATATATATATATATATATATATATATATATATATATATATATATATATATATATATATATATATATATATATATATATATATATATATATATATATATATATATATATATATATATATATATATATATATATATATATATATATATATAATATATATAATTTGAAAAAATAATAATTTACACATTTACAATCAAATATTAAAATATTACCTAATTTTAATTATGTTGCAATCACATCCATTATGTACACTCATTGGTTAAACCAAATAAATTACCATTCACTTAAGACAGCTAAATTCACGGGACACGTTGAATTTCTTTCTAAATGTTTAGAAAACAACATTTGCCCTAAAGGGTTATTACCAAAATTTCCTTTCGCAGCAATTAGTACAGAAATTCAATATGATTTCACCGCAATCCGTTTAAGGTATTCAATGGAAATTACGTCTGTTTTGCGAAATGAATATCAAATTTTAGTTGATAAACATTTAAACTCACTGTGTTTTTATGTTAACATGATAACAACACATTCTCCTTTCTTATTTCAAGAAGCTCATAAAATAGTTAACAATTCTGTAACAGATTTACGAAATATTAGATTAAAACACGATAAAAAGTTCCTTAATTTACTAAAGAACTTTCAGAAAATTTGCATTATCCCAAGTAACAATACACGAAACATTTTGAATCCAGTTTCCATTTCAAATTACAGTCATTCCAATGTTAACAAAACAAGGAATTCAAATTCACTTCGAAATGTTATTCCAGCAGTTCACCAAGGTACTCTTTCCTCTCCGATGCACACCCTATCAGTAAACCAAATTACTAACAATATATTTCCATTAGTATCAGGTTCCGTACCAATACGTGCCACATTAGTAAACCAAATTAATAACAGTATAACACCATCAGTATCATATTCTAATAATATACAAGGTCCATCTCCTAGAGAAAAAAATGCTGTTAAAAACTTGTCATCCAAAGTAATTAACCACAATGAATATTTAGTATTAGCTAAAGGTCTAAATTTTACACCGACTCAAAATGTGAGCCATTTTAGTTTTGGTAATGATGTTGTTAAATTTTGTCGTAATTTAAGATGGCGCGAATTTTGGCATTCAAATCAAAAGAATAACAATAATAATATTAAATTACACAATGCACTAGCTCAATTTCGTCCACACTCCAATAAAGAACCCCCTCCATTACCAAAAAATCATCCGGTAGAAAATTTTATTACTATTTTATTAAACAAAGTAACACAGCCATCTTTTCTAAATAGCCTCAAGCCAACATCAAACTTGTCAGTAGATGAACGTGCAGCTCTTGAGAGTCTTAGCAAGGATACCAGCATCGTCATTTTGCCGGCTGATAAAGGTTCCACTACTGTCATACTTAACAAAACTGACTATGTTACTGAAGGCTTGAGACAACTTAGAGATGAAACTTTCTATAAAAAACTATCTAGAGATCCAAACAAAAATTTTGCAGTGAAAATAAAAAAATATATTGAACAAAATAAATCAAATGAAAAATTATCAGACGAAGATGTTAAAACTTTAATTCCTGATCCTATCAGAACTCCAAATTTTTACCTATTACCTAAAATTCACAAGCCTAATAATCCTGGACGACCAATAGTCGCAAGCTTTAACTCTCCGACAGAAAGAATTTCGGCTTTTGTAGATTATTTTTTACAACCTTTTGTGAAAAATCTAAATTCTCATATCAAAGACAGCTATCATTTTATTGATATTTTAAAGAATACTGTAATTCCAAAGTCAGACGACCTATTATTTGTTACTATTGACGCCATATCCCTGTATACCAATATTCCTCATAATTTAGGATTGGAAGCCATTTCTTATTTTCTTGATGAGAGACCTCATCCTCAAATACCTTCTACGGATTTTCTTTGCAAATTAGCCGAGTTTGTCTTAACGTGTAATGCTTTCTCCTTTGAAGATGAATTTTATCTTCAAATTAAAGGGACTGCTATGGGCACGCGAATGGCTCCTTCGTATGCCAACCTTTTCATGGGATTATTCGAGCAAAATTTTCTTCAAACGCAAAATTTAAAACCCATATTATGGTATAGATTTATTGACGACATAGTAATGATTTGGCCACACGGACAAACTACTCTAACAACCTTTCTTGACGACCTAAATAATTTTGGCCCTTTGAATTTCACTCATACCATTTCTAAATCACAAATTACTTTCTTAGATGTTGATTTAACAATTTCCGAAGGTAAAATTAAAACCGCGATTCATATAAAACCTACAAATAAAGAACAGTATTTACACTTTGATAGCTGTCATCCATTTCACACCAAGAGATCCATTCCCTATTCAATGTCCATTCGCGGACACCGTTTAGTTAACAACAAAGAAAATTTAGATAAATATCTCAATAATCTAAAGCAATCTCTTCTTGAAAGAAAATACCCTGCTCCTCTATTGGATAAACATATTCTAAACTCTGAAGTAAAATATATACCAAAACCTAAAATTTCTTCAAATAAAAATAATAATAATAATAAAATCTTTCTTAGCACCACTTATTTTCCTGGTGTTGAGAAACTGCGAGATATATTATCTGATTTATTCCCCATCATTTCTAATGATGCATCCACTAAGGATCTCTTAGATTCACCGCCAATTTTATCTTTCCGCAGACCACCTAATATTAGATCAATATTAAACAAAACAAAAAATAATCAAAATTTCTCTATTGGTAATAATACTTTTGGGCCTCAACCTTGTGGTCGTCCACGTTGTAAAACTTGTCCTCTGTTAGATCTAAGTCCTTTTTTTACCAGTCCAAATACTACTAATAGTTACAGGGTTCCCTTTCATTGCAGTTGTATTTCAAAAAATATAGTATATCAACTTCTGTGCAGGACTTGTGATGCCTTTTATATCGGTGAAACAACAACACCACTTAATATTAGACTAAATAATCATAGGGCTAGTGTAGGAAATGAAAGCCAACTCCCAATATCTTTGCATGCCAGGGCGCATAATTTATCTTTTGATCAATGTTTTAAAGTTAAAATAATAAAATGCCTTGGGGATAATGCAAAAGAAAGGGACGTCAAATCTTGGGAATTGGCTTATATTTATATTTTAGGCGCTTGCAAAGGTTCCGGTCTCAATAGGCAAAATTAATAAGGTTTATCCAATTATCATAATCATCAAATGCTTTTTCTTTTAATTTATAATCATTCATTTTAAAATAACGTTTTGCACGGTTGGTTATGGTACCTTAACTAAATCGTGTAAAATATTATTAATCCATTTCTTTTTGTTCGATTCCTTGAATTTAAATTTTCAACGAATTGTTCGGTTTCAGAAATGTCATATATCTTGACGACGGCTGAGCCGAAATATTGATATACATTTTATAAAAATCATTAATATTTAAGAAACACTAATCGCCTATTATTTTCCAGCATTCATTCTCGTCTTTCGCATTGTTGTGTTGCCGCTGTAGGATAAAGTAGAAAGGTTCGAATAAGGCACAGTAGGAAACCGCAAATACTGAAAGAAGAGAAAACGAAAAAGGCGTGGAGTCGCTCCTGGTCACCACAGACCAGATAAGTGCCTTTTCATTATTTTATCATTTATTTAGTGATAAACATAATTTCAATTTGAAAAAATAATAATTATATATATATATATATATATATATATATATATATATATATATATATATATATATATATATATATATATATATATATATATATATATATATATATATATATATATATATATATATATATATATATATATATATTCATTCTCGTCTCGCATTGTTGTGTTGCCGCTACCATTTTAATCAAGTTCCAATACCACAGCAGGAAACACCTAGCAAGCGCTGAAGGAAGAGAAGAATAAGGCGTGGAGTCACTCCTGGTCACCACAGACCAGATAAGTGCCCTTTCATTATTTTATCATTTCATTTATTTAGTAATAAACATAATTTCAATTTGAAAAAATAATAATTTACACATTTACAATCAAATATTATATATATATATATATATATATATATATATATATATATATATATATATATATATATATATATATATATATATATATATATATATATATATATATATATATATATATATATATATATATATATATATATATATATATATATATATATATATATATATATATATATATATATATATATATATATATATATATATATATATATATATATATATATATATATTGTGACGCAGGCGCGTCTTTTCCATGTGTAATTCACAGATTTTCCCCATAATTGGACATATTTGTAATTGAAAAGCGGCGTCCGCCTATACAACAACAAAACGTCGTTTGACAGCTCGCGTCGCGGCGACCAAAAACAATATTGTAGAGTTCGGCGGCAGGACTGCCAATCGGAGCAATACCATTTCGCATTGCTGCCAATCACAGCAGTAATAATTTTATTCGAAAAATATAAAATATAGTAGATTTTCCATTTTCGTTTATTTAATATAAAAATAAATTAATAATGATGAAAAAGTGGTTTTAGTAAATTTAAACATGCAATAAATAAAATTTGTTCAACGCACTCAATAATTCCTTGCGTAAAAATCCAATATCGCAAATTGTTAGTTTTCCGGGTTACAGCAGTACTCAAAATTAAATATAATAATTTTAGATTTAATTACTATATTTTTTAAATGAAATAATTAATACCGGAAGTCTTATAATGATGTAGCAAACGGAAGAGAGCTCGCAGATTCTGACTTTCTCTAGGTCAAAGTCATTCATTTTCTTTCCATCGTTCGAGAAGCGAACATTTAAAATTAATAATTTATAGTGAGAGTCCCAGAAGTTCCTTCAAAATTTATTAATACATTCTGGAACCCTAATTACTGGGACTCTCTTTTGGATCGAGATCAAGCTCTCTTTCGAACACGCAACACACCTTTTCGTAAGGGCAAGCGAAGACCACCGTACCCGGGACGAGGGGGGAGCGTTGTCCAGCATTCACTGAACGTCGTCGGCGAACGAAGAAGAGGCCCTCCCGACATTCCCGGTTCACCGCTCCATAGCTTCCGTGTCTTGATCGGATTGCAATTTTATCCTCCATTAACGGTTTTAGAATTTTCAGTGTCATACCCGCTATTACTTAAGATCGCGAGCCGACCCGCTCTACCGACTCGTTAATCCCTGTAAATTCCGATTTTAATAAATCTACTTATTTTTGACAAACTGCGTTTCTATTCTACAATTAAATTTAAAATTTAATGACGTAAGTGTCACATTGGCGCCCAACGTGGGGCCAGTCACATCAATTCAATTTAAAAATTGAAGAAAAAAATGATATTTTAAATTCATTATTGCGACTTAAGGCCGACATTAAAGCCATTAAATTTAAAACAGAAACAATAAATCAGGCAATATTTGAAGCAAACTATAACTCGATGGAACGTAGATTTGGAATGACTGCTGAAATGCCTACGGAACTATTGACAATTTGGGATATGATTCAGGATTTGTGGCAGGAATTGGTACAGTATAATTCAGGGGTATCTACAGAAAACTTAGAATCTAACAAATATACAAAATTAGACAATATAGACGCATCAAATAGTAAAATAATCGATTCCAGTCCGCAACAGAACGTTCCCAAATCATTCGATTTTTCAAAACTCCGTCTTTCTTACGACGGGAAGAGCTGTGTATTCGAGTTCTTGGAGAGGTTGAGCGAGTTAGCCATCAGCAGATGCATCTCGGAGAGTGCCTTGTTGCGTGGGTTGCCGGAACTATTAAACGGAAGCGCATTGTTGTGGTATCGGCAGATGCGAGACTCTTTAGTTTCGTATAGCCAATTTCAGCAGCTCCTGAAAATTAAATTTCAACCGGTGGATTATCAGTTTAGGTTATCCAAACAAATTTACATGAGATCACAGGGTAAAAACGAAACTGTGGCCGATTACTTTTACGCTATGACTACCTTGTTCAACCGTCTCGCAAGGCAGATGTCCGAGGATCAACGCTTGGAGATATTGCAAAGAAATGTAAGACCGGTGTATTCGAACCAGTTCGGATTGCACGATCTTGATTCCGTGGAAAAACTGCAGACATTCTGTGAGCGGTTAGAACAGAGTCATCTCCGCTCGAAGTTTTTCATGGAGACTCCGTCCGATTTTTTGTCCACGATGCCGCAGTCTACGTCCGGAGGAGAGACGTCCGGCGGAACGTTCAATAATAGTCCTATACAAGGAAAAAAAGTACAATTCAATAATCAATCAAAAGTTTACACAGTTCGCTCATACGGACGAAACCCGACCTGTTTGAGGTGTAATAACTCGGAACATCCGTATTGGCAGTGTCCGAGGAAGGCAGAAATCTTTTGCTTTCGGTGTAAAGCTCCGGGTCAAAGGATGCCGTCGTGCAGTAACTGCAATTCAAAAAAAAATGTATTTGTCAGTCATAGTCGCGATAATGCGGAACCTAATGATAATCACCATTCATCGAATCAAAAAAACGAGTAAGAGGTGCTGCTAGCGGTACGGTGCGGAAAGGACAGTTAGAAGGGTTGGGGAAAGATATGTTAGAGGAAAGTGCGGAGAGTAAGCCGCTGGACATTCCAGCGTCATTAGATCTTCCAACGGACCTTAGTAATTCTCAAATCCAAGTCAACTGTTCCAAAAACGCTGGCAGAGCCGCAAACTTACTATATCTTGAGGTTTGTTTTGGGGAGTTAAAGCTTCAAGGCTTATTAGATTCAGGTTCTACTCTGAACATATTAGGATCAGATTCACATAATCAAATAATTATGTAATTCACATAATCAATAAATCAAATATAATATTGTTTCACAAAATCTTATACCAATCTTTTTTTCAAATGTAAAACCATTCCGTATTTTTAAAAAAAATGGGAATCTATCAAACCATAATGTTGTAAATCAATTCTTTTTAGTAATGGTTAAAACCATTCTCATCTTCTTTTGTAGACATGAATCGATCACATCTTCATATCTATCAAACCAATTTTTTCTTTTACATCTGAACAATATGTTGAGTAAAACTAAAAATAAATTTAAAATATTGTACCTGATCATAACAATGTGAGCAGCTAGTACACCAGAACAGCCATACCGCGTTCAAGCCACAGGCAACTTGTTGCTTTTCTTTTGTATGTTCAAACAAGTTGTGTGTTTCTGAAAACGGTTGATAAAAAATATTTAGATTAGTAACGGACAAGGTGGGCATCGAGGATATCATTATTTTCTTCAGTGTCGAAGGCAAGGATCTGTAGGCACATTCGAAGTGCGTTCAGTATAAATGAATGATGATTTATGTAGGTGATGTAAGAATGAAGTGTGAATGCGATGGAGTGAAAGAATATTACCTATTGTTCGACGATCTTGCATTCGGAGAAGGGGACCGGCTGTGGTATCTCTATATCGAATACCCAGTTGAATACCTGTGGACTATATCGTCGAAACAGGAAGGTCCGTTTTTCTGGGCGCTAGACCGGCAACAAGCGTCCAAATCGCTAATAATAAAAAACAAAATTTCAACTTGTTAGAGTCAGCGCACGGCATTCTAAGTATTAATATGCGAGACAATGCGCATGTAACAAACAAAACATGTTTCAAACCACTAGTTTACACTAGGACTGTCCTAGAGGACAAATAAAAGCTCCGAATACACACCACGAGGCTTTTCGGTAAGCCGCATTTTTGACCACCATTTTAGTAAACAAAACACTGGTACTCACACAATATACGAAAATTCCGGGTTCCCGTTAATTTTCGGTCCGATGGGAGGGGGTTGTGACGCAGGCGCGTCTTTTCCATGTGTAATTCACAGATTTTCCCCATAATTGGACATATTTGTAATTGAAAAGCGGCGTCCGCCTATACAACAACAAAACGTCGTTTGACAGCTCGCGTCGCGGCGACCAAAAACAATATTGTAGAGTTCGGCGGCAGGACTGCCAATCGGAGCAATACCATTTCGCATTGCTGCCAATCACAGCAGTAATAATTTTATTCGAAAAATATAAAATATAGTAGATTTTCCATTTTCGTTTATTTAATATAAAAATAAATTAATAATGATGAAAAAGTGGTTTTAGTAAATTTAAACATGCAATAAATAAAATTTGTTCAACGCACTCAATAATTCCTTGCGTAAAAATCCAATATCGCAAATTGTTAGTTTTCCGGGTTACAGCAGTACTCAAAATTAAATATAATAATTTTAGATTTAATTACTATATTTTTTAAATGAAATAATTAATACCGGAAGTCTTATAATGATGTAGCAAACGGAAGAGAGCTCGCAGATTCTGACTTTCTCTAGGTCAAAGTCATTCATTTTCTTTCCATCGTTCGAGAAGCGAACATTTAAAATTAATAATTTATAGTGAGAGTCCCAGAAGTTCCTTCAAAATTTATTAATACATTCTGGAACCCTAATTACTGGGACTCTCTTTTGGATCGAGATCAAGCTCTCTTTCGAACACGCAACACACCTTTTCGTAAGGGCAAGCGAAGACCACCGTACCCGGGACGAGGGGGGAGCGTTGTCCAGCATTCACTGAACGTCGTCGGCGAACGAAGAAGAGGCCCTCCCGACATTCCCGGTTCACCGCTCCATAGCTTCCGTGTCTTGATCGGATTGCAATTTTATCCTCCATTAACGGTTTTAGAATTTTCAGTGTCATACCCGCTATTACTTAAGATCGCGAGCCGACCCGCTCTACCGACTCGTTAATCCCTGTAAATTCCGATTTTAATAAATCTACTTATTTTTGACAAACTGCGTTTCTATTCTACAATTAAATTTAAAATTTAATGACGTAAGTGTCACAATATATATATATATATATATATATATATATATATATATATATATATATATATATATATATATATATATATATATATATATATATATATATATATATATATATATATATATATATATATATATATATATATATATATATATATATATATATATATATATATATATATATATATATATATATATATATATATATATAATATATATATATATATATATATATATATATATATATATATATATATATATATATATATATATATATATATATATATATATATATATATATATATATATATATATATATATATATATATATATATATATATATATATATATATATATATATATATATATATATATATATATATATATATATATATATATATATATATATATATATATATATATATATATATATATATATATATATATATATATATATATATATATATATTTATATATATATATATATATATATATATATATATATATATATATATATATATATATATTATATATATACATACATATATATATATATATATATATATATATATATATATATATATATATATATATATATATATATATATATATATATATATATATATATATATATATATATATACTTTTTAGAATTGATCAATAAGATGATTATAAAGTAAATAATTATAAAAGCCACTTACATCGTGACGAAGGATTCCCTTGATCGGATTCGGGAATGCTTTAGGTGTTAACGAGAATGATGAATGCCTCTCACTTGCGGAAAGAGGAGTAGGTTTAAGTTGGCCATTTTTCAACTAGTAAACGCTCACCCTTCATCCAATTATCTCAAAAATTAAGCTACAATCCTTCTTTATACGTAAACTCACTCAATTTCCTATTATTTCAGGGAAATAACAAGACAAGACGAGCTACTTGACAGATGGAAGAATTTAAAATTTCGAATTTCGTTTTTTTATTTTCTAAAGGTGCGATATAAAGAAGCTGCGATCAATATTCAGCTGAAAACTTAAAACTAAAAGCGTGACATGCCTCATATCAATGAAAGGAAGCAGTCAGCTCTTTCCTATTAGTTGGAAAGATTACCTTTAACCTAAATGGATTATTTACAATGAACGAAACATAAAATATGTAAAAATTCAATATTTTGAAATATTTGATAGTTTTGTGTATATATTCTTTTTAGAATTGATCAATAAGATGATTATAAAGTAAATAATTATAAAAGCCACTTACATCGTGACGAAGGATTCCCTTGATCGGATTCGGGAATGCTTTAGGTGTTAACGAGAATGATGAATGCCTCTCACTTGCGGAAAGAGGAGTAGGTTTAAGTTGGGCCCATTTTTCAACTAGTAAACGCTCACCCTTCATCCAATTATCTCAAAAATTAAGCTACAATCCTTCTTTATACGTAAACTCACTCAATTTCCTATTATTTCAGGGGAAATAACAAGACAAGACGAGCTACTTGACAGATGGAAGAATTTAAAATTTCGAATTTCGTTTTTTTATTTTCTAAAGGTGCGATATAAAGAAGCTGCGATCAATATTCAGCTGAAAACTTAAAACTAAAAGCGTGACATGCCCTCATATCAATGAAAGGAAGCAGTCAGCTCTTTCCTATTAGTTGGAAAGATTACCTTTAACCTAAATGGATTATTTACAATGAACGAAACATAAAATATGTAAAAATTCAATGTTTTGAAATATTTGATAGTTTTGTGTATATATTCTTTTTAGAATTGATCAATAAGATGATTATAAAGTAAATAATTATAAAAGCCACTTACATCGTGACGAAGGATTCCCTTGATCGGATTCGGGAATGCTTTAGGTGTTAACGAGAATGATGAATGCCTCTCACTTGCGGAAAGAGGAGTAGGTTTAAGTTGGGCCCATTTTTCAACTAGTAAACGCTCACCCTTCATCCAATTATCTCAAAAATTAAGCTACAATCCTTCTTTATACGTAAACTCACTCAATTTCCTATTATTTCAGGGGAAATAACAAGACAAGACGAGCTACTTGACAGATGGAAGAATTTAAAATTTCGAATTTCGTTTTTTTATTTTCTAAAGGTGCGATATAAAGAAGCTGCGATCAATATTCAGCTGAAAACTTAAAACTAAAAGCGTGACATGCCCTCATATCAATGAAAGGAAGCAGTCAGCTCTTTCCTATTAGTTGGAAAGATTACCTTTAACCTAAATGATATAATTATTTACTTTATAATCATCTTATTGATCAATTCTAAAAAGAATATATACACAAAACTATCAAATATTTCAAAATATTGAATTTTTACATATTTTATGTTTCGTTCATTGTAAATAATCCATTTAGGTTAAAGGTAATCTTTCCAACTAATAGGAAAGAGCTGACTGCTTCCTTTCATTGATATGAGGGCATGTCACGCTTTTAGTTTTAAGTTTTCAGCTGAATATTGATCGCAGCTTCTTTATATCGCACCTTTAGAAAATAAAAAAACGAAATTCGAAATTTTAAATTCTTCCATCTGTCAAGTAGCTCGTCTTGTCTTGTTATTTCCCCTGAAATAATAGGAAATTGAGTGAGTTTACGTATAAAGAAGGATTGTAGCTTAATTTTTGAGATAATTGGATGAAGGGTGAGCGTTTACTAGTTGAAAAATGGGCCCAACTTAAACCTACTCCTCTTTCCGCAAGTGAGAGGCATTCATCATTCTCGTTAACACCTAAAGCATTCCCGAATCCGATCAAGGGAATCCTTCGTCACGATGTAAGTGGCTTTTATAATTATTTACTTTATAATCATCTTATTGATCAATTCTAAAAAGAATATATACACAAAACTATCAAATATTTCAAAATATTGAATTTTTACATATTTTATGTTTCGTTCATTGTAAATAATCCATTTAGGTTAAAGGTAATCTTTCCAACTAATAGGAAAGAGCTGACTGCTTCCTTTCATTGATATGAGGGCATGTCACGCTTTTAGTTTTAAGTTTTCAGCTGAATATTGATCGCAGCTTCTTTATATCGCACCTTTAGAAAATAAAAAAACGAAATTCGAAATTTTAAATTCTTCCATCTGTCAAGTAGCTCGTCTTGTCTTGTTATTTCCCCTGAAATAATAGGAAATTGAGTGAGTTTACGTATAAAGAAGGATTGTAGCTTAATTTTTGAGATAATTGGATGAAGGGTGAGCGTTTACTAGTTGAAAAATGGGCCCAACTTAAACCTACTCCTCTTTCCGCAAGTGAGAGGCATTCATCATTCTCGTTAACACCTAAAGCATTCCCGAATCCGATCAAGGGAATCCTTCGTCACGATGTAAGTGGCTTTTATAATTATTTACTTTATAATCATCTTATTGATCAATTCTAAAAAGAATATATACACAAAACTATCAAATATTTCAAAATATTGAATTTTTACATATTTTATGTTTCGTTCATTGTAAATAATCCATTTAGGTTAAAGGTAATCTTTCCAACTAATAGGAAAGAGCTGACTGCTTCCTTTCATTGATATGAGGGCATGTCACGCTTTTAGTTTTAAGTTTTCAGCTGAATATTGATCGCAGCTTCTTTATATCGCACCTTTAGAAAATAAAAAAACGAAATTCGAAATTTTAAATTCTTCCATCTGTCAAGTAGCTCGTCTTGTCTTGTTATTTCCCCTGAAATAATAGGAAATTGAGTGAGTTTACGTATAAAGAAGGATTGTAGCTTAATTTTTGAGATAATTGGATGAAGGGTGAGCGTTTACTAGTTGAAAAATGGGCCCAACTTAAACCTACTCCTCTTCCGCAAGTGAGAGGCATTCATCATTCTCGTTAACACCTAAAGCATTCCCGAATCCGATCAAGGGAATCCTTCGTCACGATGTAAGTGGCTTTTATAATTATTTACTTTATAATCATCTTATTGATCAATTCTAAAAAGAATATATACACAAAACTATCAAATATTTCTATATATATATATATATATGTATATATATATATATATATATATATATATATATATAATATATATATATATATATATATATATATATATATATATATATATATATATATATATATATATATATATATATATATATATATATATATATATATATATATATATATATATATATATATATATATATATATATTATATATATATATATATATATAATATATATATATATATATATATATATATATATATATATATATATATATATATATATATATATATATATATATATATATATATATATATATATTATATATATA